>CALYDH030000256.1:0-141812 GCA_944474815.3 Schistosoma curassoni
AGCCAAAAGTATTCACATGCACACAAACACACACAATTTGTAAATGCTGTGAATCGCTGATCGTCTAGTTTCCGAGTGCATTGATGTTAAGAAGGTGGGAGAGTGGAGAAGCGTGTGCGTGAGTACGACGCTAACGATCGATATGAGAATGTGGAAGAGAGAAGAGGAGAAGAAAATGTGAGAAGACTGTCTTGTGTATCAATCAATCAATCAATCAATCAATCAATCAATCAATCAATCAATCAATCAATCAATCAATCAATCAATCAATCAATCAATCAATCAATCAATCATTCAATCACACACAAACAGATATACAGGATCAGTGGAATATAACTTGTTGGTACTGCATCCACTATCCACATAGTATTAAGCATAAATCAAGTCAGGTCAACCACTGGTTGATCAATGTCAATTGAAATCACAGAATTTCTAAACATCGACAAATTAAACCACTTCCATCCATGTTGTCCTACTTATGAAATTCGCGGTCAACCGAGTTGACTGACTGTGCTTGTTATTCGTCTGCACAAATATCTGGTGTTGTTGCTCTGTCTGTAATGCAACTAGTGAAAAGTGTTTAGATGTGCTGCTGACGTCAAGTTGTCAAGTTGTGACTATCACTTGTGCGAGTGGATTATGAGACCAGGAGATGGTGCAGCAGAACGCAACCCGATTGGAAATGATGCAATGGAAATCAACGCAACGCAACGCAACGCAACGCAACGCAACGCAACGCAACGCAACGCAACGCAACGCAACGCAACGCAATGAAATGCGATGGAATGCAATGCAATGCAATGCAGTGAAATGAATTGCGATACAAAATAAACCGACGATATTTAGTTGAGTTCACTGTGCTACTGAAATGCTCGACAGTAGTTTGTTGTTTAGTGGAGTGCATGATCGGGAATTCGTTGTGTAAACTGAATATACTACTGATGAGGTGATGGTGAATTGTTGATTTTATGCAGTAGTGTTGGTGAGTGATGAGATTGTGGAGTGTGGAGCGTAGTGTAGATGATGTGTCGAAGGGTGTGTGGTGTGTTTGTCGATGTATGAAGAAGATTGTGTTGAGACGTGCAAAGCTGTTGCAGATGTGAGTGTGAAGTGTGTTGTTGTGAGGTGTGTTAGTGTTGTCGCCTACAAATCGTGCATCAGAAAAGGAGAGATGGTTGGCAGTCCCCTGCACAAGGTCGGACAGGGCATCTGATGCCCACTCTCCTGAGGCATGAAACATCCGCTACTTTCGGATGGCCTTTTTCCCAATTACATACATCTCATGTGTATCACTCACCTCACCTCACATCACCCCACCTAACTTCACAGATAACTCACGCAATCACTCACTCACTCAATCACTTCACCTAACTCACAATCACTCAACTCCCACTGATCAATAACCAGACACAAATTCCACACATTCACTCTACATCCATATCCAACAACACATTCTTCATCACTACAATTCGCAACACATACAACTCAACCACCAACCCACTCAACCAATCACTCACTAACTCCATCATACGCACACACAACACCATTATTCATTCACAATCTTTACTGAGGTTGGCATGTTTCCCAAAATAATCACTGAATACAGCAAAAGTATTCACATGCACACAAACACACACAATTTGTAAATGCTGTGAATCGCTGATCGTCTAGTTTCCGAGTGCATTGATGTTAAGAAGGTGGGAGAGTGGAGAAGCGTGTGCGTGAGTACGACGCTAACGATCGATATGAGAATGTGGAAGAGAGAAGAGGAGAAGAAAATGTGAGAAGACTGTCTTGTGTATCAATCAATCAATCAATCAATCAATCAATCAATCAATCAATCAATCAATCAATCAATCAATCAATCAATCAATCAATCAATCAATCAATCAATCAATCAATCAATCAATCAATCAATCAATCAATCAATCAATCAATCAATCAATCAATCAATCAATCATTCAATCACACACAAACGGATATACAGGATCAGTGGAATATAACTTGTTGGTACTGCATCCACTATCCACATAGTATTAAGCATAAATCAAGTCAGGTCAACCACTGGTTGATCAATGTCAATTGAAATCACAGAATTTCTAAACGTCGACAAATTAAACCACTTCCATCCATGTTGTCCTACTTATGAAATTCGCGGTCAACCGAGTTGACTGACTGTGCTTGTTATTCGTCTGCACAAATATCTGGTGTTGTTGCTCTGTCTGTAATGCAACTAGTGAAAAGTGTTTAGATGTGCTGCTGACGTCAAGTTGTCAAGTTGTGACTATCACTTGTGCGAGTGGATTATGAGACCAGGAGATGGTGCAGCAGAACGCAACCCGATTGGAAATGATGCAATGGAAATCAACGCAACGCAACGCAACGCAACGCAACGCAACGCAACGCAACGCAACGCAACGCAACGCAACGCAACGCAATGAAATGCGATGGAATGCAATGCAATGCAATGCAGTGAAATGAATTGCGATACAAAATAAACCGACGATATTTAGTTGAGTTCACTGTGCTACTGAAATGCTCGACAGTAGTTTGTTGTTTAGTGGAGTGCATGATCGGGAATTCGTTGTGTAAACTGAATATACTACTGATGAGGTGATGGTGAATTGTTGATTTTATGCAGTAGTGTTGGTGAGTGATGAGATTGTGGAGTGTGGAGCGTAGTGTAGATGATGTGTCGAAGGGTGTGTGGTGTGTTTGTCGATGTATGAAGAAGATTGTGTTGAGACGTGCAAAGCTGTTGCAGATGTGAGTGTGAAGTGTGTTGTTGTGAGGTGTGTTAGTGTTGTCGCCTACAAATCGTGCATCAGAAAAGGAGAGATGGTTGGCAGTCCCCTGCACAAGGTCGGACAGGGCATCTGATGCCCACTCTCCTGAGGCATGAAACATCCGCTACTTTCGGATGGCCTTTTTCCCAATTACATACATCTCATGTGTATCACTCACCTCACCTCACATCACCCCACCTAACTTCACAGATAACTCACGCAATCACTCACTCACTCAATCACTTCACCTAACTCACAATCACTCAACTCCCACTGATCAATAACCAGACACAAATTCCACACATTCACTCTACATCCATATCCAACAACACATTCTTCATCACTACAATTCGCAACACATACAACTCAACCACCAACCCACTCAACCAATCACTCACTAACTCCATCACACGCACGCTTACGACGTCATTAATGATTCACAACTGATATATCATCACATCACCCACGTTAATTTCAACCTACCTCATCACCTAGTACTACCAGTGCAATGAACAATTTTAACAACTCAAACCTCCCACATTAACGAAATCAAATTCACGTTTCCCACAGTGTTGCCCACGCAGACACAAAGGGTAATGAATCTCACCATTCTACCACTGAAACTTGATGTGAATTTTCCAGTAACACGATTAATTGTCACCTTTGTCACACACCTGTCTTGGTTCACTAGTGAGTATTTTTACCTGAATGTCTGTCTTCGCGGAGGGAACATCTGGCGAATTTCACACAGTGATTTACACCAAATAGTCTACTGTCGTGTTGATGCATGTGCAACAGATCACGAGTGAGAACACCGTGCTCAACATCTCCTGCAATCACTAGCCAGTCTAGATCACTCGGTCGTCGATATATTGATAGCCTATCAAATATATCTTCGAACCTCCTCGCTTCTCTCTTTTGATTTCACTTGGTCGATACGATTCATAGTAGAATGTGTTACTGGTTAAAGCGTTATCAAACTCCAAATACCTGCCTAATCATCATCATTAATTCTCGCTCAAATTTACTCTAAATCAGTCCACATTAAATTATCTGCTTTCAACCGAAATATCTCCGATTCTCGCTCGGCCTTACCTACTGAGTGCCAAGCCATCATCTTTCGTACACAATTAAACAGAGTTACACTACTTATTTTTCTCTACGGGTTCGTATATATAAGCCGTCTGAGATTTACATAACTTCCAATTGATTCCATTATTCCTATTGTATTCCATGCTTTCCCCTTCAATATAGAGTTCTTCCTAATTCTCTCAGCCTTCATGAGATGAAGGAGATAGTTTCAGATTAATCGATCTTGTCTGACTTTTATCCTCACTTAGAATGCATCTTTCATCTATCTTCATCATAATTCCTTAATGAACCTTAATACCTTACTGATTACTCGTTAGATAACTCTAATATCATCTTGACAACTATATTCAAACCCTTTCATTATTACATAATTATCAGAAGGGGTTTGTGGAGATTTTAAAAATTTCACAGAATAAAATCATGAGTCATTTGAAGCCAGACCACAATGGGAAACCTGGAAGCACTGGAGGGCCGTTTCGTCGTGGTATGGAACTCCTCAGCATTGCGCATCCACGACCTCGCCCTCTGCGAGGTTCGAACCCAGGACCTATCAGTCTAGACCACTGTGGAGTTCAACCAGTTGTGTTGTGAGATATCAGCTCACTGAAGACACTGGTGTACGGTGGCGCAACTTCGTGGATTGGTTGAAGTTAGACATTAACACCAATGGATGCCGGCTAAGTGGCTTAGTTGGTTAAGCGCCTGGCGCGAGACTGATAGGTCCTGTGTACGTATTACATAATTGTTTATCTAAAGTAAATTTCTTTATAATCAAACTGTCTCTTTTACTTAATCATTGAAAATTTCAATTATTTACTATCTGAAAATTAAAGGGAACAATATAACCCATGTCATAATAACACTACAGAATATGTAACTATGTCAATATACATACAATAAGTTAAATTAATCATTCATCTGTCATCTATTGAAAACATAAATGACACATAGTAATATAGAAAATAGTATCTTATTTCTTATTGTTAATAAAGGGGGGAGGTGTTGGGCTGGGCAGGGGACAGAACGGGGAGTATGAGGGTGAGGGAGGGAGAGTTAATATCTCAATTCTAAGTGTGATTGTCATGTCCTCCTTCTCCTCCCCACCAACACCACCACCACCTTTGTTGGTTTCTATGATTGATTTAAATAATAGTTATTTTATGAAATTTGGATAGATCATTCATTTATTCACTATTTAAATGAAATATAATACAGAGTAATCATTATGGGCATTGAAATTGTAGACTATTTATTATTAGAAACAAAATTAATTTAATAGTTGAATTCATGAGTCAATTGATGTTAGACCAACCATTAGAAATTTGAAAGCATTGAACAGTCGTTTCGTCCTAGTATGAGACTCCTCAACAGTGCGCATTCATGATCCTGCTTCACGAGATTCAAAACCAGGATCTATCAGTTTCGTGCGTGAGCACATAACTTCTAAACAATTAAACTGGCCGGTATCCAACGGTGTTAATGTCTAACTTCAACCAATTCTCGATGTTGTCCCACCGTCCATCATTGTCACCAAAGTGTTGCTATGTTACAACAGAACCCCATTGGACGCTACTAATCACAACTTCCCACTAGAACTCCAGGGAATCCATCTTGGAGACAGTCACTACTGAGCATATTATATTCAGAGAAGGGGTTTTGTGAATATTATCGTAATTTATTAATTAAATTCATGAGTCAATTAAAGCTATACCAACTATGGAAAACCTTGAAGCAGTGGACAAACGTCTCGTCCTTATATGGCACTCCACATTAGTGAGCATTCACGATCTTTCATGTGGTATTCGAACGTGGAACCTTCTGTTTCGCGCGCGAACGCTAAACCACCAGCCTACTGAATATTTCATAAATATTTAAGAATTATAAAAATATACATTTCGATTATGCAATAAGAAAACGAAGATTATCAGTGATATGACGCGATGAAAAGGCGAACCCTGATTCTTCTATCCATTGTGACTTTTGTTAAACATTATTTCCGTTTTAATTCATTATATCGATTACTCAGTGTAACATATTTATAGTTATTCACTTGAACACATAAGTATTGATACAAAGAGGCATTGAATACATATAGGCAACACAAGTCACTTGATTTGTGAATGGGCTGTGATACTGACCAGGTGCCCAAACCGAAGCAGATGGTTTTCTTATGGGGCCACACATGGAGCCTTCAACCTAAAGGTTTTATCCGCAAGGCAGTGGAGCAACGTCAGATATAATCTCATGGTAGCCGGTGACCAACAATAGATTCATACGCCATTTTTTCTTTCAGGATCCTGTAGCCCATGTGCACCATTGGTTGTGATGAGGGTTTTCCAACTGCCCTAGATGGATCCTCCAACGAAGATTATCAGTGATATGACAGGATGAAAAGGTAAACTCAGATTGCTGTGTCTTTTAAATAGAGGATGTTCTTGTATCATATTAATATGAGCTATGCTCAAAATGATAAGTAGCATGTGATTTGTTATTATTTTGGGTATTTTCCATGGATGTGATTTCATCCTAATCGAAATAGGTGTAGAAATCAATATCTAAATGAGGCCAACTAAACTAGAAATGGAGGGTAAGAAGAGACCAGGTTAATAAAGAAAAAAAAGTGAAACCTCATCAGTTAATATTACAAGGGTAGGTTTATGAGGTGAGAACAAACTGTTTTTGAATACAAAATGGGGGAGGAGTTGAAGTTTTGTATGGCTTAAGCTTTAATAAGCCTTAGTATACGCCCTTTAACACTTTTGTGCAACACCACAAAAGATCAATTTTATGACCTGTTTTTTTGGCAATAGAGGATGATAGATGTTTATCCGCTACTTTTATTGGGTCATTCTATTCTATTTGTTTCTCCAATTATTTAGGTACATGTTCACGTACCTTAATTTTGAGGTCACGAATACTCCCCATATGTTTGTGTGACCACACAAACATTTAAATTGTTAAACATAGTGGGATGTGGCGACGAAGCGTGGACCTTGTTCCATCCTTGATAATGACCTTTGCTGCCTAGCACATCTTGTTAATGACTGATTTAAGCCTTTGTTTTAATAAATCACCTCTAAGTTGAAAGGTGATGTAGACAGGCTTTTCTTCTTACCAAGACTACAGTAATTTCTCATTGATCATTATATGTGAATATTATATTTGTAATATTCTCAGAGATTGAAATTTAACTAATTCCAACGTTTCGTCCAGTTAACTTGTCTGGACTTCTTCAGGGTAATAATCAAAATCAAAATTATCAAAGAAATATATAGCTTTTTAACAATTAGAATTATACTGTGTTAAACTAATCTTATTTGGATGTTGATCACCTCTAAGTTGAAAGGTAATGTAGACAGGCTTTTCTTCCTACCAAGGCTACAGTAGGTTTCAATGTACCATGAACTTTCTATCTATTTATGAATTTAAGAGGTTAGTCATTTCTGATTAATATTTTGTTTAATAACCTAACAACATCATCAATAGCCTCATTTGTGCAAATACAATCAAGCCTCAATAGTTGAGATCATGAGTCGATTGAAGCTAGACCACCATGGAAAACCTGGAAGCATTGGATGGCCGTTTCATCCTAGTATGGGACTTCTCAGCAGTGCGCATCCACGATCCCGCCTCCCCCGAGATTCGGACCCAGCACCTGTCAGTCTCGCACGAGCGTTTACTCATTAGATCACTGAGCCGGCCGGTATCCACTGGTGTTAATGTTTAACATCAACTTGTTAATTAGGCACCTTATCCAACCGTGATTATATTGCACAGGGCGATAAATATAAGAACTAAGTTATTGGCCTGTCCATGTCGGTTTTCTAAAAATGGATCGTTTGATTGAAGCATCACCTCATCTACTTAGAAGTATATCTAGGAAGGGCAGCTAATAGTTTTTCTCTTCTTCGCAGAGTATTAAGCTTATTCAATAAACAATTCATATCCTCCTGTGTTTCACAGATAAGTAAGATATAGTTCATATATCTCTTATAAAGTGACGTGTTTTCGATTAGGTCTATAGCCAGATTTTTAACATATGCCATGAACACATTTGTTAATAATGATCCTGAAAAACAACCCATAACAACCCCATCGATCTGCCGAAAGTAATCACCTTCAAAAGTGAACCGAATATTATCAGTACATAATAGTGGTAAATCTCCAAGAAATTTAAAGAAACATGCAATTTAAGGTTGTTTAACGATATGTAGTCACATAATTTATCAATAGTCGGTGACAGTATAATTTACAGACGACCTTTGAAAGACGCTAAAGTGATCTTGAGAGTGCCCATATAATAACTAGGACTAAATGAAGGTTATAAACCAATATGAGGCATTAGAATTATGATTTACAATTGATGGTTAAGTTTAGGAATTACATTTACGGTTTTCATCACGAACTGACATCACCTATAATGCCAAAACTCTATTTGTTCAAATGGATGAATGAAGTTCAAAATCCAAGACCTGTTATCTTATACTTGATTGGTTCGTCCATAAATTATAGTCTCGCCTTAATACCACTTAAATGATCGACCAATTCAAAAGAATTCTTCGGAGAATACTTACATAAATATCTTCGAATACGATTCAGCAACTTTGTTAGCCATTTAGATCTCATGTAGAACTGAGCTGTATTTGCAACTGATTGATCACTGGGTAGTAATCAGTGTCATGTGTGTCAGATACAGCTTACTTACAAGTGCCAAATAGCACAAAAATTGTGTCCACCTTTTCCTGTTGACTACCTTCAACCACCATCTTACCTGTTTTTTATTTATATATATTATATTATATTCAGTTTTCCTCGAGTATCTAACCTCATTCTTTAGTTGTGTAAAGCAGTAACTTTGTAGGTGTAGAGTACTAGGCTACCGGTTAGATCTAGTTCACACAAGAAGAATCATACTTTAAGAACTTGATGCAAATGAATATTTCTGATGTGAAACAGTAATTTAACAAAGCGATCAATTATTTGAAAATGAAAAGAATCTAAACGCAATAGTATATCTATTATATCCTTTCTTTCATAATATTTTCATTAGATACCATACTACCACTACTAATGGGTAGTTAACATTTACATTAAAACATTAGTGAAAGTAAAGATGGATAATGGCTAGTAGTGTAATCGAGGACATATCTCAAAGTTGACGTCCACTCCAGGACTCGAACCCAGTACCACTCGTTTCAATTGTCATCACCTTATCTACTTAGCTATCTACTTGGTGACTACCAGGATTCAGGAACTAAGTGGATGACACTATAGAGCTTGTAAGCGAATAGTACTGCGTTCGAGTTCCAGAGTAAATACCAATTCTAGGATTCAGGTACATCCAGCTGGTGAGTCCAAAATAAGATGGAACGCGTATCCTGGATTCCACTACAAGCCACCATCCATCTTTGCTTAGAATGCTTGTGAATTAGGACAATGCCGAGTCAATACACATAGTATGCACATATACCAATAAGAGAGACTGATCAATTACAGTCCTAAATAACAATGGGAAGATATAAGTAAACAATATCAAGTGAATATAAGTGAGAGCATATTCATCCTAACAATCTATCCTCAAATCACAATTTTTTTCAGTTTAAACTATGACGTGTCTGTTCAAATAGGAAAACTCGACGCTAGTGTTATTTTTTAAATCCACCTGAAGTTCCTCTGGGGCTACTGTCGGTCCAATGCCTGGATGAAGGAGGAGAGTTGAACATGAGGTTATCGATCCCATCCCACTGAAAACTAACTCGCTAAAAAAACGCCAACCATAAAAATTAATCCAAGTTTGTACGAATTATTAATGATTCTAAATACAATTAGTTGATTGACTAAATCAGGATGACGTCGAACATGTATATTTTACAAACAATTCATCAAGACATTCGAAATTGAATACACTAGTCAGTTAACATTTCCATCACAATGAAAGAATAGGCTTGAATACAGTTAAACATTAACATCATTGAATACCACTTAGCTCAGTTGTCTAGAGGTTAAGGATTCGTTCACGAAACCGATGTTCCTGGTTTAGAATCCCGTATGTGGAATAATAGATGTACATTTCTAAAGAGTCTCACACTAGGACGAAATGGTCGTTTAATGCTTCCAAGTTTTCAACAGTGGTCTAGCATCGATCAATTGATGATCTTAATGAAAGAAATGGATGAAAACAAATTTGGATTCCTATTTTATTTTTGTGTTATGTGGATGAAAGAGAATTGAGATGACCATTATTGAAAGAGAAATGAAGATGTTCGCGCAATGAAACGATTCATTTCTTTTGGTCACTTATCCATAACATACACTAATTGATATCTATCTATGTATGCAATTGATTAGTCTATAGAAAGAGGGTTAACCAAACCAAGTCCAACCGGAAATCGGTTGTTGTTGTTATTGTAATATAGAAATTGAATTAGTTCTTTTTTCAAAACTTTCCTCCCCACTCTCTCTTTGTCTTTCATTCTCTTCTATTCAGCCTATATTCCAATGAATGCAAATAATCACCATGTACTCATTAGTAACTAGCTTCAAGATGGATTTTCTGGAGTCCTAATGAAAAGCAGTGACCAGTGGAGTTTAACAGAGTCTGCTGCGAGACAGTAACTCACTGATGACAACGGTGGACAGTTGCGAGACTTTGTGGATTGGTTGAAGTTAGACATTAACACAGTTGGATGCGGACCGTCTAAGTGGTCTAGAGATTTTAAGCACTCACGCACTAACTCAAACCGATTCCAACCGAAAATCGGTTGTTGCTGTTGTAATATAGAAATTGAATTATTTCATTTGAAACTTTCCCCCTCTCCCTCTCCCTTTCATTCTCTTCTATTCAGTCTATATTTCAATGATTTAGAATGTAAATAATCATAAATATTTGTCTTTTTTTCTGATGAGGAGTCAGATACTGGGACGAAACGATCTTTCAGTGATCCCGCCCCACGAGATTCGAACACATGACCTATCAGTTACGTGATCAAGCACTTAAATTCTAAACCAGCCAGCCTCCCATGGTGTTAATGTCTAACTTCAACCAATCTAAGATGATGTTCCACCGTCCATTATAGTCACCAAAGTGTTGCCATCTTTCAACAGAACCCTTTTGAACACCATTGATCACGATTGCTCACTGGAACTCCAAGAAATCCATTTTGCAATCAGTCACTACTGAGCATATGATGATTATAATCAGAGAACGGTTTCTTTTTTTGTGGATATTATAGTAATCCCCACAATTGAGATCATGAGTTCATTGAAGCTTATTTATAAAATTGAATACTAAACAACTAATTATACTCAAAGCATTCATTACATAACTATCATCTAACTGTTTATACTAAAAAAATGGGTTTTTTGCTTTATTTACCTATAGGAGTCATTAATTTTGTTTCATATATATATATACTACTCATTTATATAGCTGGTAGTTAATTATAATAAATCGAATAGGAATTGATAGTCTCATTAGTAAATGATGTTGACTAGGTAAAATCAGTCATTTTTAAACATTATTTTCTTAAAAAAAATGGGTTTATATGTGAAAAACATAGGTGAAACTTACTAACCGAAACAAACATGAAATTGATTTCCTATAATGTTGTTCTATATTCATTGATGTTTTAAATGATCCTGTACATTTTCAATTCAATGATCTTTGAATGTGGAATCATCATTTCAATAGAGAAATTGACTGTCTTCAGTGATCAGTTGATTTTGTGATTTTGTAAGGGTTGGTTTTCAAGATATACGACTGAGCCTACAAAGGCCCTAAAGGAGCCAAAGAGTTTCCATCCAATCAGAACGTGATAGAGCTTTCTAGAACATCAACGTGATATACTACGACTGGACAGTGGCATTACACGCCTTTTTGAGTATAAGCTAAATGATAATGATATTTTAACAAACACTAATCTCTAATGCTGATGGCTTCCAGCCAACGGATATTCAATATCCTGTATACACAGTTGTTTATAATTACTTATACCATACTGATGATGATTGTAGTAATTCTCCACGTTTCAGTTTCATACAGTAGAGATGACTTGATCTCATTATTAAAGATTGTGAGCTTTGATATTAGTTGACAGTTCCTTTGAGTAACATATATTCTTCAACGGTAAGAATACTGTCTTTGCTTTGCCAATCTTCACCATTACGTCTACATCAAATCCTCCTTGTTCATTTATGATGCTCCCTAGGTACATGCAAGATTACACCTCTTTCAGAGTTTCGCCATCAAGTTTGATCATCTTACAGTTCTCTTTATCTTTTAATTTGAGGGTCTTGATTACTGAAACCTACTGGTGAAATGACTACGCAGATATTCCATCGTTGAAACTACACAGACCAATCCATTCATCTAATGTTTTAATAATATAATTCAAATAATGAAATTTATTCTCCCCCATATTCCCACCCTCCTCCTTCCCGCCGCCTAATTTTTTGTTGGTTTTAAACAATTAGAAACAATCATATTGGTATTTTAGGATTCATTGTGAAAACACGCAAACTTGTCAAGTTTCAATTCTTTAAGTAAACAACGACAACTACAACGACGACGACAAAAAGAAGAAAAAGAAAAGGAAGAAGAAGACTCCCCTCCTTCAACTTTTATTTAACTTCATATGTGTATAAAGAATTCAAAGAGAAAAGAAAAAAGAAGAAAATTGTGTGATTATTACTGAACGGAAGGATAAAAGTTATTAAATAAATGAAAATAAATGACTTATTATTAATCAAAATGAAGTCTATATTGTATACTATTGAATCAATCACGATATATAAAAGTGATTTCAAGATGATGGTATGGTGTATACTAGTGATATCGACTGATCGGTCAGTTAGCCAGTCAGTCAGCTACAACGTAAGATCAGGCATATATGTGCTTCGGTCCAAGTTCCCATACCACATTCGCACAGTAAGATGAACACCGGATTCATAAAAGTAGTTAGCTCAATGGTGTAATGCATAAAAAAAGATTGCATCTAAGGATTTAGTACGTAGAAAAAAAGAAAGATATAAAGCGATTTTAATCTTATAGTTTAAGGGAAGTCAGGGAGTGTATACACTTGTGATCGATTCTGAGCCATGCCACTCACAGTCTCCAACAATTGATTGTGATTGTTACGCGGACCCCAAACAAGTAGTCTGCATCTATTAACATGGCTCAGACTAGAAGTTAGTGACCTAAAGCACTGATGCCACGTTTTGGTTTGGCCGCCTCTAACTTTCATCCAACCATCTCTAACACCAGCCAGCATTGCACGTCGTGGTAATCGGTGTTCGGGCACACGCAACACGTGGCCAAACTATCTCAGTTGCTGAAGATTCACGACCTCATCAGCTGATTTATCATCGTTTCCTAATACCTTGCATCTAACCTCGCTGTTACTTATCCGATGGGCGCAATATTTCTAAGACATCTTAATCAAAAACTTAACAATCTTCACAACCCCTTAACCGATAAAATATATTCATTATCAATTAGCCAATGAAATACAAGCTTTCTTGGAAATGTCCCATATATACATATACATTCAGAAAGTCAGAATCATAAGTGAAGTTTCCAATTTATTTATTCATATTAACAAGCAATTACAATGAATGAATATATCAACAATTAATCGTCAACAAGAATCCCGCCCCTCAACCCCTCCCCAAATGATTGATTTCATTATGTATAAAGGTTTATTAGTATATGGCATATTATTACAAGCAGCGTATTACTTATTTAAGCAATAAGAGAAGAAAAAGAAACACATTCACAATAAGCATAAATATCTTATATGAAGTTAATATAGGCACATATGAGTTAGTATGAGGATAGATGAATATCCAATCAAATCCTTATTGATCCTAATGATAACAATAGTTGAGTAGTTGCCAATTAGATGTAATCCATTCACGAGTTGTTGTATATTATCAGCGATGATGTCTTTGTTAAGGATCTTTTGTAATTTGTACAATGAAAGGTTGTATACTTTTTTTTAGAAAGATACCTGAATTGATGATGAGACTAATGTATATACATATACATAGATATATCTATATATATATCAATGAAGATACATATTCGATTAGAAAAGGATAAAGTGTTACAGTTGAGGAACTGTTGAAAGTGAAGATCAATATCAAGTTCATCTTTGTTGAAGATAAAAGTATATTGATTTCAATGATGTAAAGGATTGAGATGGTGGAGAAGATTTGTAGCTGAAGTGGATGATTTTGATGGGGCTTTGTTCTCTGAGCTGGATGGTTTGGTCATCCATCCAGCTAAGAGAACAAAACTCCATCAAGATGTAGAGGGTATGTAATACGGTATATGTTCATTACAATTTCATATTTCTTTGTTGGTTTTGATCTAAAATAGATAAAAACGACAATATATATATATATCAAAATATGATTAGGATATGTTTATTAAAGGTTTAATTTACAAGGTAGTAGAGCGACGTCAGGAAGTGCAGTTACATGTTAGCCAGCAAACAAATAACTGGTTAATACACTTTTTGTTTTCTCAGAATCATGAAGTCTATGTTCACTATTGGTTTGGAATGAATGTCTTCCAATTCCTCTACATGGATCCACTAAATCCAACAACTCGGTTAAAGTATCGGACATTCGTAAACAACACCCTTTGGTGAAAAGGCAGGAATTCCTTATCAGTGGTTGTATACATGCCAGGGTTGAAGCTATCACGAGTTAACTTAATCTGTGAACAAGAAACAAGACTTGGTGACCAAAGACCAGTAGGCCAGCTTTTGATGCGTCCCAGCCACGCTAACTAGAGGAAGAAGTCCAAGCTTGGAATGGGGAAGTATATTCTGCAAAACAGACGGAAACGAGCGATAACAACACACACAAAACCGTCCTTAGGAAGCGTTATTTAATAGCATACAAAAAGACGCGACGGAACAATAGCATTTAAGATTCTCCCAAATGGGAAATATGACATGATGGTGAAAAGAGAGTTTTTAGTGCGAAAACAAAAATTTTCACATTTTCAGGATGAAATTACAAAATTAGGACCTTTTCCAAGTGAGTTCTGAGAATCCAACGTACCCAACAATACACGTGGTCATTTGAGAGCATTTCGAGTGGGAGAGCTGACTCTTCACACTTTCGGCTATACGAGTGTATTTGGGGGCAACAGGAAGAACAACAGGGAAGATTTGTTTGCATATAGCATACAATACTCTTTAAACCTAGTACACAACAGTACCATCATGTACTATCCCATCGTAATTGGTAGAATAGGCATCCTGAAATTCACGAAAACACAATCAGGGTATACAATAGTAAATAAGACAATAATATTTATATTTTAATTTCATGATTTTTTGAACTTGATTAACACGTAAAATCCATCAATTGTATATTTTTGGTCATTAAGTAGTGATCAATATATTATGGTTGTTTAGCCCTCTGGTGCTGATTGATTTCTGACAATTTAGTTGTCATGTTGCCAAGATGCCGCCAAATGCAATAGTACGGCCGAGGGTGGGGAGAGTCAGCTCTCTCCCTCTCCAAATGCTCACACAAGGCCTAGCATATACAGTCATTGCCACAGAAGTCTAACTCACTGCGTTTCAACAGCAATACTGTTGTTTACGAAATTGAGAGGACAAAAAGCGAATGTCCGACGCTTTGACGGGGTTGATGGACATGGAGAACCCACCTAGGAGAGTTGGAAAACCCTCATCGGAAACCAATGGTGCACTTGGGTTTCAGGATACTGAGGGGGCAAATAGCGTATGAATCTATTGCTGGTCAACCGGCCATCACGGTACTGCATCTCCTTACGTTGCACCACCGCTTTGTGAACTAGACCTTCAGGTCGAAAGCTCCGGGTGTGGCTCCCTAAGTAAACCACATAGTTTGGTCTGTGCATCAGAGCAGTGTCACAGCCCACACACAAATCAATTGACTTGTGCGGTGCATATGTATTCAGTGCCCCTTTTGTATCAATATTTATGTGAACAAATAAATAAAATAAGTATTTGTTTCTAATCCAACTGATACGATATTGTATAGACTGTGCTGAAGTACTAGATGATTGAAGGTAGTTGGAATAAATACCATCAACTAAGGTTTTGTGTTAGTTGGGGCTCATTAAGGGAGGAATGAACGTGATGTCGGATCAGATTAACTAATTATTGCGTTGTAAATTATTCTGCAGAATTCGATCAACATTAAGGATTAAATGAATACGATATTGATCACTATTCACCAATCAATCGATTGTAAATAACTCTCAGTCCTACAGGAGGTTAGTCAAGGCTACTACTTCAGTACGACTGAAGTCGTACTGTAGACTGTGTAATGGCGGTAAGGTGTTCCCTTCAACCAACTAGCATAGCAGAGATGCTGCCCATAGGGAACGGTGGGTTTAGAAATGGTCAACACTAAAAATGCGCGCTTCACCTGATCCAACAGGTATCCGTCTCCTACGATAAGGTCTCAACAAGAACAGAGCTAACACGAAAATTGGTGACAAAAAGGTCGTGTGTTATTCCTTTAGCACTGCGGTCACTCTCTCAGCTCACTAAAATTATCTTTAATCCAATTTTCTTTACAGATACCTCCGGAATAACCTTTCCGTGGTGTCAGTCAGTCAGTTACATCGTGAAGCTTTGTACGTATGTACATCAGTTCGAGTTGCCATACCACATTAGCACAGAGATGCAGTTATCAAATCAAATCCCGTAGTGATAGACGTAGTAAAAGTATGAGTAGTAATTGAAAACATTAGGGCTTGAAGAGATTATTCAAGGAGTATAATCCAATGAAATAAATTTCGAAAGAGAAAAAGAGGGAACATGAAGAAATCAAAAGAATAGAATTTGGGAGAACACAAATAGTGTATACACCTACGCCATTGCAAACGATTTTGAGTCATGTGTCATTCAAGGTCTCCAACCAACGGTTGCTATCGTATCACGAATCCCAACCAGGTAGTCTACATCTACCAACATGGCTCAGTCCACCTGTCAGTGACTTCATGGATTTGTGCCATGTTTTGATCTAGCCGCCCCTAGCCTAACGTACTCCTACACCGCAAAACATTGGACGTCGATGCAGTCAGTGGTTGGGCATACGTAACACATGTCCCAACCATCTCAACTGATGAAGTTCCACTACTTCATCAATTGATTTGCTATCCTTACCTAGAAATCGTTTCCTAACAATTGTATTACTTACTCGGTGGTCCCAGGATATATGAGCAATGTTTCGAAAACACTTATGATCGAATACTAGTAAACGACGAATATCCTTTACTCTTACCAGCCATGTTTCACTGCCATAAAATAGAACGAAACGAACTACTGCGCAGTAAACCCGTCTTTTGATTGGTAGTCGAATATCTCGCCTACGCCATAAATGACGCAAGTCGGCAAAAGCTAGTCGAACCTTCTGTATCGATGAATTAATAACTGCGCTCATACCTCTAACAACACTCAAGGTCGCTGTGTATCTTTAATTGAATCATCAGTTCAACTATTATAATACTGTAATCTTTCCTAAATCCTAATCACTTCAATCAATTACTTCACTCATTTACTTGATTCTTTATTCGTATAAACTATCATCTTGCATAATTGATTGATCAATAGGTGGTGACCAATGTCACATGTGCCAAGTCCTCATTAGTGCAGGACGAATCCTCTCGACCATGATGCGATTTGGTCACCAGTCTAGGTGACTCGACATTGCGTGCATTATACATTGAGACTAGATGGTGGTTGGAGGTAGTCAAGAGGAAACCCTAGACCCTGGTTTCGTGCTACTTCGCACTCGTCAGCAAGGTGTACCTATAATCTTGAGGAAATTAGTGCTCCTTGATGGATTCGTTCCCGTGTCACCCAGCTTCATGGTCAGAGACATTACCACTGGGCTATCCGGTCGGCGATAAAAATCCTGTAAGATTGAGACGTAATCACAATTGACTGATCACTGGGTGGTGACCAATATCATGTTTGTCAAGTCCTTATTTATTGAAGATCGAATCCTATCGACCATGATGCAATGTGACCACCAGTCCAGGTGACTCAACACTGTGTACCCAGGTCCAGGGTTTCCTGTCGACTACCTCCCACCAACATCTAACTATCATCTTTCACTTACATTGATCATCATAATAACTATGGTAATATGTATGTGATAAATATGAATTCGTACATGTTGAATAATCAATAGAATTTCCAATTGTTCTATGTAATGATGATTGTATATGTACATCATGGTTAAAATGATCATTTGTCAATGTTCCATTCATAGAACTATTCAAATGATTAATTGATAGATTTGATGTATTTATTGAAGTATATTTTTGTCCTATCAACTGATTATTATTATTGTAGTAATAATCATTAGTGTTGTGGTTGTTGCTATGGTTACCAGTGTCATATGAGAAAGGTAATGAACAGACTGGATTTGTATGTAAATGATTTGAGTAATCAAAAGGATCATTATAAGTAGTATTAATAGTAGTATCACTACTAGTAGTAGTATTGACATTTAGATGATCATTTATTGATTGATGAATGATATTTGTATCTGGCCAAATCGATTGATGATGATGATTATTGATTTTCGACGAATATTGATATTTTTTATTCGTCGATAAACAATTAATTAGATATGGTTTCTTTAATGATTGATGATGATTTTTGGTTGTTCTTGTTGTTGTTGTTGTTGATATGATAATTGGATGATTGAATTTTTGTTTACAATAAGATTGTATCCATATCATGATACTACTTATAATAATAATCAATAATATCATGGAAATAATCAATAAAATCCATAAAAATTGATGATTCTGAAGAGAATGATTAGATAACCAAAATGTCATTGTTTCCTGATTCGAATGAAGGATTGATTGATTGTTGATTATCGATGGATTAGATGAATGAATTTTAATAAAAAATTGTGTTTCATTTGATGATAAAGATGGTATACCCATATCTTTAAGTGATATCTTGATATGATAGATCCCTTCAATAGGTGGATCATATGATGGATTAGTATCCATATTAAACATTGTGGAATCATATGCTGAATCCATGAACCAATTTGTATATAATTTACCATTCGATTCATTTAAATAAAAATATTGACTACCATTAGTCAATGGATTTAATTGATATAAAATAGTACCATTTAAGCCATGATCTGGATCATAACCTTTCAATTGTATAACGAATGTATAAATTGGTGTATTTGTATAAATCATTATGGAATGATCTTGATCTGGATCTGGATCTTGATCTGGATCATAATCACCAATAACACTATTATAAATAGGATATATACATATTGGTATATTATCATTTTCATCTAATATATTGATAGTTAATGTATATGTTATACTATTGATTGATTTTATATTATTATTATCAGTATTATATGTAATAATTTCATAAAAAATTTTATTGATTTTTTCACGATCAATAATTAATTGATTAATCAATATTGCTTTTAATTCATATTCATTCATTAATTCCTTTTGATTGATTTGTTTATAATGAAAATTGATATCGGGTATAATTTTAATATAATGATTATATTGATGATTGATTGATTGATTATCGATTGATTGGTTATCGATCGAAGGATGATTGATTGATGGAATATTATCTAATAATAAATGTATCATTGAATTTCTGGAATCTTTATCTAAATCAATTAAGTGTATAAAATCAATAAAAGTATTGATTTTTTGATTTTCTTGAAAATCAATATTGACATGATTATTATTATTATATAATATTGGTAAATGTTCATTAATATCGATTAATTGTATGATTAATTGTGTATGAGTAGTTAAATTTCCTTTATCTATAGCTAATATAGTTAAATGAAAATATTCAATTTGTTCACGATCTAATAAATGATTATGTAATACTGTAATGATACCATTGAATGGATCAATTTGAAATGGTTGTTCATATTCTTGTGGATGTTTTGAATACTTCGAATGATCTGGATCCTCTTCATCATGATCAGAATCATGATCATCATCAATATAATTGAATGTAATTGATTTTAATTGATAAGTTAATTGTCCATATTCACCTTTATCTAAATCATAGGCTTTCATTTCAGTAATATATGATCCATCTGATAGATGTTCTGGTATTTTAATATAATATTTGGATTGTTTAAATATAGGTATATTATCATTTTGATCAGAGATAGCTACAGTGATACGAAATTGATATAGATGATTCAATAGATCCTTCTCATGGAAGTGTTGTAAAGTGAAATTTACTTTATTGAATAGATCTATATCAGCTAAATCATAACAATCAATTAATAATGAAGCATATTGAATCTGTTCATAATCAAATATACCTTTTGTAAATATAAAAAATACAGTATCTGAGACTGGATGTAAACGTAAATAATCTTGACCAGCTAGAAGTTCTTTATCTTGAAGATGAGTTGATTCTAATGGAGTTGGTTTACAAAGGATCTAAAAAGAAGAAAAACATCATTCATCTTGATGAAAGTTTATTGAATTCACCCATCCATTATTCCGCTCGAGGGATTCGAACTCGAGGCATTCAGTCTCGCCCGCGAACGCTTAGCCTACTGGACCACTGCTGAGGAGTCCTACAATAAGACGAAACGGTCGTCCAGTGCTTCCAAGTTTTCAATGGTGATCTAACATCAATCGGTTCATGATCTCAATCAAAAACTTAACAATTTCCACATCCCCTAAACAGATAATCTTGTATATTTTGATTGAGTTTTGCTCTGTGAATTGGATGGTTTGATCGTGGAGATTTCATCGTTCTACTGAATGACATCATCTGCAGCACAAATTTCAAGTGAAAGTGAAGTGTTCAGATTTTTTTATATGTGATTCACAACTTGTCCTGTACACCTCAATGTTGTTTGGTTCTGGTTGATCTTAAACCTGTGATTGTTTCCTTATTTGTTTCTACGTTTGCGTATTATTTTGCACATATGGAGAAATTCGAACACTTCACTTATACTTAAAGTTTGTGCTGATGATATCGTTGAGAAGAACAATGAAAGTATCACAACCAAACCATCCAGCTCAGAGAATAAAACATCATTAAAATGATTAACCTGAGCTACAAATATTCTTCACCATCTCAATCTCATATATGTTAAGTTTTAGAATGATACTTGTCACTGGTTCAGTGTTTATGTTATGACATGTAGCAGTTGTAGCCTTTTAATAATCATTTACTTAATTAGGTCTGTTACTCCTCGTGGAGAAGCGTAGGTCACTCACCAGCATTCCCCATCCAAACTTGTCCTGGGCACACCCTTCCAGATCTTTCCAGTTGTTATTCTTCCTTTTCATATCTGCTTCTATTTCCCGATGTAATGTGTTCTTTGGCATTTCCCTTTTCCGCTTCCCTTCAGGATTCCAAGTTAGGGATTACCTTGTGATATAGTTTGATGATTTGTGTAATGTATGTCCTATCCATTCCCATCGTCTTTTCCTAATTTCCTCTTCAGCTGAAAGCTGGTTTGTTCTCTCGCACAGAGGGCTGTTGCTGATGGTATCCGGCTAATGAATGTTGATTATCTTGCGTGGAATACTGTTTATAAATACTTTTATCTTCTTGATGGTGGTTGTTATAACTCTCCAAGTTTAAGCTCCATACAGTATAACTAACTGTGTTGACATTCGTAATGAAGATTCTGACTTTGATATTGGTTGGAGTTCGATATATTCTTCAATTGTGGGAATGCGGCCCTTGCATTGCCAATCCTCGCCCTTACGTCTGCACCAGATGCTCATTGTTGATCGATGATGCTTCCCAGGTATGTGAAGGATCCTACATCTTCCAGAGTTTTGCCATCAAGTGTGATTAGAGTGGTGTTCTCCGTGTTTTATTTGAGGACCTTGGTTTTCCCCTTGTGTATGTGCGGGCCAACTGATGGTAGCCCAATAATATGTAAACGTAATGATAACGGCAATTAGAGAACAGTGATTTATTGACCAAACCCACTACTACGAGTAGTCAAGATTCGATATCGATCCTTCTTCCTGACTAGCCCTGCATGCCCATTGAGTCCAGGACACCAAACTCAGCCTCTGCGATATAAACATACTTGGTCTATATAGAGACAAAACAGATCACATTGTACCGTAAAATGGAAAACAACATTTGTAAATCTAACCAAATGTGGTTGTGAATGTAGGAGACTGTAATGAATAGACTGGACATAACTCAAGAACGGTAAATCGTATAATAATAGTCTATGAGTCAAATTGAAGCTTATAATAGAAGGAATATGAATATACATAGTTTAGTTACTGAACAATTTTCACAATATAAATGTATGTATCGTATTGGTCCATAAACAGATTCCATTAGTTACCATCCACTATTCTCGTTGGGATAATAACAGTGTACATAATAAGCAAATATGGATAATGGCTAGCAGTGGAATCTACATTCTGGAACGTGAATCATAGATTCCACTACTAGCCACTATCCATCCAAGCCTATAATGCTTGTGAATCAAGGCAATATCAAGGTTATATGCATAGTATGCCAATAAGAGTCTGATCAATTGTAGCCATAAATATTAATTAGAAGATTCCATTAAAAATGCCTAGTGAATCCAATACATGGTAGTTCTTAATTAACAAAAGCTAAAAGCATAAATCACTAGAAATCAACTCGATGAGTTTAAAAACAAACAAACAAACGAAGCACTCCATAATGAGAATTAAATATCTCAGGTCCGACTTCCGGCAAGATCATAAGTGTACATTGTTATTCTATCTTTGTCCCAATTCGAAACTATGGGAAAACAACATCAACAACAACAACAATGACAAACAAGTAAACTTCTTTTCATTTGCATCTATTTCATAATAGGCACAGGATAGTTTTAATTAGTTTTGTGATACTTTTATTCATGCTAATAAAAATGTTTAGTTCTCATTAGGCAAACAATTTTCGGTCATCTATGTTATTGTTATGACCTCTTCTTCTTCTTCTCCATCTTCCTCTTCGCCTTCTACTCGGTCTTCTATTAATAGAATCATTGATCATGATTATCAAATAAGTGATTAGCTTATTGCGTGATACACATTTTCCAAGTAGGGAAGTGAACATAGTATTGATCAATCTGTATATGAATGAATTTATATATTATATCAGTATTAGGCTGATTGGTTGGAAGTCTTAGATGGTGATTGGAGGTAATCGACAGGAAACAAAAGACTCAGGTTTCGTGCTACATCACACTTGTCAGCAAGGTGTACCTATAATCTTGGAGGAAATTGTGCTCCTTGATGGATTCTATCCCGTGTCAACGAGCTTCACAGTCAGAGACGTTACCACTGAGCTATCCGGGCTACAAACAACCTGTTTCCTGTCGACTACCTCCAACCACTATCTAATCTTCAACATTATACATCCAAGATCCCGAACACGGGACACAAACTCAGTATTTTTGGCATCCAACAGTATTCATGTCTTACTTCAACAGGTCCACAAAATTGCGCCACCGTCCACTATTGTCTTTAATGAGTTACTATCTCACAATCTAATAGTAACAGCTTCTTACTCCTTCCACATGGTGATCACAAGTTTGGAAAATCCTACAATTTCCACCCCTCTATTTTGTTACCATCCTATTGAAAACTTTCATTCTAATGAATGTCTATTTTCTAGTTTTAAAATCCCCCCAAAAAACTAATGATAATCAATAAATTATCATAACAGCTGTCATTTTGATTGGTTTTGTTCCCATGTAGGGTTTATTTTGGTTAACGTTTCTTCTTTATATTTGGCAAAGTTAATTTCTATGGTTTGGGGTTTAATGACCCAATATATCTAATCCATCTTTCACTTTTTTCGTGTATGGGTTTGAGATTGGTAATAGTGTAGTGCCAGTCATTATTTTAAGCTCATAATATATCTTAATTCTAGTATTTGAACAAACCAACCCATTCATTCTACTTGAGTCATATTTTGACCATGTCAATTGTTCGCTTATCAGTCATGACTGTTTTTATATGAGCACGTAGGTGTGTGTACACTTCATATCCTATGTCTCATCAAATGTCTGTAGTTTATTTTGTCTGCCTATAAATATTGAGTAACGTCTGGCTAAACACGAGTTGGATTACCAGCCATCTCCCTTGCGCGTCATTTTACTTTGTTCTATCACATTCACTTTACACACAAAATATATGTATTCAAAGGCCATTCTCGTTAATTGACTTATCTAAGTTCCGTTATTGATCAACGTGATTAAGGTCGATGATTGTATACGAAGATAAGTGATAACAAACATTCGTACGATCTAAAAATGGAGTCATATCCATGGGCCACTAAAATAGCTTTAGACGAGCTACAAGTGGAGTTGTCAACATGTATACAATCATAGACACTATATATCTTGTTCAAATATAAATTGTTATTTAAGTAAAACGATAGATAACATAGAGCATTTTAGTTTGATATTAGATGATTGTAGATAGTAGTAGTAGTAGTAGTAGTAGTAGTAGTAGTAGTAGATGAAATGTGCCAGTGAGACACGGTGTATCTACAATTGTGATAGGAGATGATACAAACAACAACAAAAAGATTTGCGTGACTATAGTTTATGGACATCTATTCAGATTTACGATAATAGGTTTTGGATTTCGGCATGAAATCCTATATCTATCTTGTACGAAGATAGATAGTGTATAGCATTGAGATCGAAGTCACGCGTTTTGTCCTATTTGAGACTCGTCAGCTGGATGTACCTGAATCTCGGGGTTGATGTTTACTCCGGGACTCGAACCCAGTGCCGTCCGCTTCAAGCTCAATCGTGTTATCCACTTAGCTATTGAGTTCTGATAGTCACTTGCATGTACACAGTATGCACGTATACCACTATGAGACTGCAGTGCTAAACGCTAATGGAAAGATTCAAACAAACAATATCAAGTGAATTTTAATCCATTTGGCTTAATAGTGTCTTGATATTTTAGCTGATGTCAGTTTGTGATGAAACTCCAAATCCATTTCATATCTTTAACTATCAACTGTAAATTACAATCCTCATTCTTCATATTGGACGAAAACTCTCATTTAACCGAAGTCAGTAAGTGGACATTCTCAAAGCCTCTTTAACGTCACTCCAAGATCGTCTACAAATTATAGTCTCACCAGGAGGTCTAAGCACCTAATTTATACAAATATCTGAAAGGTTTTTTGAATATTACAGTGATTTCAATGGTGGAGATCGTGAGTCAATTGAAGCTAGACTACTATGGAAAACCTCGACGCATTGTACTGCCGTTTCGTCCTATTGTAAGACTCCTCACCAGTATGTCAGCTCTATTCTGGTCAAAGTTATTTATTCTAGGTGTTCAATGTTTATTATTAGATAAATAATTGATAGTAAATATATTTTCCTTATTTGAAGAATTAATTAGTGTGAAATTGTTCTTTTATCTTTCCTTCCCCCCACACTCACCTCTAATACTTTCTCATTCTGTTACCCTCTCACACCCTATCCCCACCCCCAGTGAATGCATCAGATACACAAAGAAATAAAAATCATTCTATCCTAAACTTAAAAACGCACAAAAGATGTCGATCGTTTTGATGTCAACTCATTCATTCATTCATTCATTCATTCATTCATTCATTCCTTCATTGAATTTCCTTAACTTCAATGAACCATCCTACTTCTCACAACCATCACCTATTACCACCACCACCATCATCATCATTATCATCATCACCATCACCATCAGCCTCATCACACACAATTTCATTCATGTTGTACGATTTTTTTTTGCTTTTGATTATCCTTTTAAACTTGTTTTGTTCTTTCAAACGGAATTCCGTTTATATAGAAAGTGTAACGATGTAAAGTAAACAAATAAATATTTTTTTCCTATTTCTTTCTCTCTCTCTGTCTCGGTTTTGTTTATCAAATAATGAAGGTAAAAGTATTGAAATACTCATGTCATTTCTAACAGATAAACTTTCGAGTCTCGCGGGGGGCGGGATCGTGGATGCGCACTGCTGAGTTCCATACTAGGGAGAAACGGCCTTCCAGTGCTTCCAGGTTTTCCATGGTGATCTAGCTTCAACTGACTCATGATTTCAACCAATGAAAGATAAACGTATTATTGAGGAAATAACATTTCATATGGGCTGAATTCCTATTGGCTGTTATATTATCAATCAATATATTGATTCTATTCAAAGATGGATATTAGCTAGTAGTAGAATCCAGTTTGATGATCGTTCTGTCCTATTTGGGACTTGTCAAATGGATTCATCGGCATCCTAGAGTTGATGTTCACTCCTGGATTCGAACTCAGTACCATTCACTTCAAACACTATTGCGTTATCCATTTAGCTACTAAGTTCTAATGGTCACTTTCTTGTTCGATGGGGTGAAGGTTGATTCACTTGATGTTGTTATCCAATTGAACGATTCTTTCATACAACCAAAAACTCATCTTCTGTCTAGATTTTCTATATGAGCAATAATAGTTTTACAACTATCTTTACATTCACTTGGTATTAATTACGTGAATCTTCCGATTGTTGTTTAGGGCTGCAATTGATCAGTCTTTCTCATTAGCATATGTGCATCCTGTACGGATCGCCTCAAGTCACAAGTATCATAAGCGAAGATGTATGATGGCTAGAGAGGAATCCAGGACAGGTGATTCATCCTTTTTGGGACTCTTCAGGTTGGTATATCTGCATTCCACAGTTTATGTTCGTTCGAGGACTCGAACCCAGTACCGTTCGCCCCAAACGCCATCGCATTTTTCACTTACCTAACGAGTCTTGATAGTCATTTGTGTTTGTGTAATTGGGTGAATTTAAAATTCACTTAGTATTTTCGTTTACTTGAATCGTCCAATTGATATTTTGCATTGCAATTGATCAGTCTCTTATTAGCATATATGCATCTTTGACATTGCCTTAAGTCACAAGTACTTTTAGTCAAAGATGTATAGTGGTTAACGAATCTCAAATGGCACGAAATGTGTATCTTCAATCCTATTGCTAACCACTATGCATCTTTACTTATACATCTTCACATGATCAAATATTCTTGATGTGTAGTAACTTAATATCAGTATCCTAATCTTCGGTTTACAAATATACGTGGTAACCAACCGCTCAATTTACTTTTCAATTAGAAGTAAACACAACATGACCTTGAGTTAGGGAACTCGACTTTGGTCGATTCCATGGAATAGTTTAGTTTAATTATCATTCTGTCTTATATCATCTAAAAGTACTGGAAATCTCATTAGATCAGCTTGTTCAAAGAAGGAATATAGATGTATAAAAAGGAATGTATCATTCTATATTATGATCTTGGTAGTTTACATTCCAATATAATAAACTATTGTGGTGAGACTATCATTTATGGACGACCTTTGAGAGACACCGGATTGACCTTGAGAGTGTGTCTACCTAATTACTAGGATCAAATGAGGGTTATAAATTACTGTGAGGTTAAGGTTGGTAATTAGATGTGGAGAGTTTTCATCATGAACTAACATCAGCTAAAATGTCATGAATCTATTTAACCGAATGGATTAGTGAATTTCGTGTGAAAATCCAAGATCTGTTTTCTTATACTTGATTGATTCATCCATAAATTATATTCTTGTCACTATTGTTAATATCAAAACAGTTCTACTGTATGGAGCAAAAACTTGGAGAACTATGAAAGCCATCATCGTGAAAATACAAGTGTTTATGAACAATTATACATTGACCAGACACTATCAGTAACAGCCCACCATGGGAGAGAACAAATCAGATCCTTGCGGAAGATGTGGTAAGCACATATTGAGGAAAGCAGCCAACTACGTCAAAAAGCAAGCCCTCACTTAGAATCCTCAAGTGTAAAGGAGAAGAGAATCACCATATAACACATTACGTCAAGAAATGGAAGCAAACATAAGAAGAATAAACAACAATTAGATAGAACTAGATAAGAAGTCAAGACTATAATTTATGGACGAGTCAGTCAAAAAAGTTTGAAGACTTTCAATATCATGGCGCCAATTACAGTACCTGATGCTCACATACGATCGGTTTACAGTGGATTTTAGAGAAGACGTGATAACTGAGTGGCTACAACAGATGAGACTACTAAGAAGAGAAAAATTAACAGAGGACGTAGTATTAAGGAAGACTTGGTAAGCAGCACATCCATAAATATAACTCACCGGTACTTGGAATTTACGACAGATCAACCCAAAAGGGACACTTTCAAAAGGTCAGAAACTGACAAGCAACGACAATAATACCAGTTAGGCAGGAATACGTGCAGCCGTGTACCACAATATATATGGATGATTGATGAGCCTACAGATGTCTGGATAGACTTGGATATGTGCATCATGTCGTTGTCTATAAGCGCTATTTTGTGGACCGGACAACAGGAGTACACACTAATAATATTAAAGTTATGTGATCCACGCTAGAGGAGTTTTTACAACGTTATCATGACTTGAGAGATCAACTATTACACAGCCATTTCGATGAGTTCCTCTGCCGTATACACTATGATTTCAGAATGTCTAGACCTCTTTCAAACTTTGATAAGTTTTCGAACCATGTAAAAGAAGTATATTCACTTTAATTCCTTGGTTTTCTATTATATATTCCCATTTTATACCAACCGTCTTCTGATTGGCTAATATTCCAAAGGTCACTCAAGATTCGTTCAAAGGTCGTCCATCAACTAGAGTCTCACCGAAAGGGGAATCCTCAAGACAAATGAGATTGCATGAATTCTGGTCGGCGACCTTTGCTCCATGAGGAATAAGTAAGTCAGTCAGTCATGATGATCATCTAACTTACTTTCCGATGAGATACTTCATCTTCATCTTTAATATAAAATCGTATAATTGGCTTTGTAAATAATTGTCCTTCAGGTATCGTAATATTCTCTTGTATCATTAATGTTGGTATATTATCATTAATATCTTCAATTTGAATAGAAATCGACGTTGTACAGGATAATGGTGGACTACCAGAATCCTTGACAATAATTGGCAACAAGAATTGACGTTCAGAATATACTTCATAATCTAATGGTTCACGTATTGTAATCGCACCATTGATTGAATCAATATGAAATTGCATTGGAATCAGACTATTAGCTAATGGACTAAATGAATAGATTAAACGACTATTCTCACCAGAATCAGCATCTGTTGCATTCACTATATAGAATGGTTTATTATCTAATGTTGTATTCTCTGGTAATATGATGTATTGTTCTGCCTTTGTAGATTGTTCAATCACAGGGGGATTATCATTCATATCTAATAAACGAATTATAATTGATAATGAACCAGTTAATGATGGATCACCCCCATCAATGGCATAGAATGTAGCATAGATTTCACGATCATCTATATGTTCATAATCTAATGATCGAAGAAGTATTAATTTTGGATTTATTGAATGGATATGATCATATGTCATAGTAATATTTAATCGAGGTTCTTTCACAAGATCTCCATTATTTGTATATTCAATGAGTTTATACACCACTATACCATTTAGTTCAGAATCTGCATCTGAAGCAATAGGTAAACCTTCAAATCCATTTGTATCCCCTTCACGTATATAAATAATAAATGGTCTATTCAATAATTGTTGAGAACCATTTAATGAATCATATTGCATCATATTCGTTGAGATAAAACGTGGTGGATTATCATTTGCATCATTAATTCGTGTATATAAATGTATAATAATTTGTTGTTCTTTAGATTCATTCAATTTTATAGAGTTTTGTCTCAATTCTCCTTCATGATCTTCATCAGGAATACAATGATCTTTCATGAATGAATGATTCACCTGATTCAAATCATGTTTCCAATGAGTATTCCATTGTTTAGTTAAAATGATATTCGCTTCAATTTGACATACGAGTAATGGACAACAATTTAATGGACCACATATATCATTTGTATTATCACGATCTATATGACGTAATGTGATGATATCACCATTCGATGTAATTTTGATATAATCATTTATATATTGAAATTTCATTGATGTAATGAATAAGTATGTATAGTTTCTTATAAAAGTGAATGATAAATTTTCTGCTATATTACCAATTAATGAACCAGTTGGTGTTTCATCAGCAAGATTATAAATCATGATTGGGATTTGAGAACTACTTATAAATGATTTAAGTAGTAAAATAATTATAAGTAAAGTAATTGGATAATAATGATGATATTGAATCATTGATTAGTCTTCTTGTGAATGAATGTAATTGCTTGAGAAGTAAAGAAATGAAATGGATACATGAATAGAATAGAGAATACTAAGTGAGCAAGCAATGAAAACATTTTCAGCTGAAATCGATTGTAATTAGTGTCTACTGTTTGGAAAGCACAAAACATTCTGATCCAACTAATGTATATAGTATATAAGATACCTTTGTGGCATTTGTGGGACAGGGTAATTTTACATTGGTGTTTAAGGAGAACCGGGCACTATTCAGACGTTCATAAGACAACTCGATCAGTATATCTCAATTCCGTTTGATAGGAGAACGAGACACCATATAAGCGTTAACGCCACAATTTGAATAGTACAGCTTAATTCTGTGGCGCAACCACACAGGTACCAAGCATCCTGGTGAACTATTCGCACCATTCATATACAAGTATATATCATATGCACAGTTATTTTGACCACTGTGTTACATCCTGACAAGAATAATGAAAGGTAACTGTTGGGATCCATTAATGAACCAATACTATACGTATATTTTTGTCGCATTATAGATAAATGATATTGGTGTTCCTCTTATCATAAGCTTTAATTGACCCATAGACTATAGTTATACGATTTATCATTCTTGAGTTACGCCCTGTCTATCGATTACTATCTCCCTCATTCACAGCCAACGTTTGGCTAATTCTTGTACAAATGTTGTTTCATATTCTGTGGTACGATGTGATCTCTCTGGTTGGTATATAAACCCAAAATGTTTGAAATAAAAGATTCATATTGCAGAAGCTGAGATTGGCGTTCTGGAATTAACTGGCTGGGCTAGGTGGAAAGCAGGACCAATAAGGATTCTAGACTGCTCGTATTTGATTTTATGCGTCATTGTTCCGGTCTATAAGTTACTGTTTTCTAATTGGCGGTATCATTATGTTATACATTAACAGGGCATACAGGCCACAAGTAATAACGCATTAATTGCGTAAATCAATTGTGCATAGCATCAACAGGCCAAAGTTGACCTATTTCACTTACATGACAGTCAAACTGATAAATGATAGCAATGATGATATGCCTTCTTAATGTTCTAATGACAATAACCCATGAGAACACTGAAAAGAAACCACCAGTATGAATGAAATCGGTTAACCAGTAAACAGCAAAGCTTACCAAAGTAATGCCGAATCATTCACAGTATCAATAACGAACCTCCAGTCTCATATGAAACTTTCAGCTCTACATAGAAATATAGGTTATATTAATGTATTCATTTGCTTAATTTGAGTTGATTTCTGTAACTTTTTATATAAACTAAACAATAATAAGTGAGCTAGTCATTTAGTAAAATGTAAACAATATAGAAATGGGCTTAGATCTATTTCGACGTAACACGTCATATTTCCTGCCAGGAAAGTGAGAGATCAGTCAGACAAGATGAGAATCAGTTAATACACAATGATAGAAGCTCGAAAGGAAGGCTAAATACAGGTAATAAGGTTTGAAAGGAATGGATGCAAGGAGAGATTGAATGGCACGGATTATCATCCAACCTAAGACTAAGAGAAGAACAATTTGATTTAGAACACCTGATTTCTACAATTGCAACTCTAAATTCAATCAGGAAGTGACCACTTAAGGCCATAGTGAACTTCAATGTTTGTATCTTCATGAAAATATCTATCTACTGTTATACCCGGTGAAGATTAAACTACAGGTAAATTCCAAGGACTATTCATGGACTAATATTCTATAAATATTCTTATTGTATAACTACTCAACAATTACACTATGGATATTTATATTCCTTTTATGATAAGCTTTATTTTGATCTATAATTTATTATTGTACGATTTACGGTTCTTAAGTTATGTTCAGTTTATTAACTACTGCCTCCCACATTCACAGCCACTTTTTGGGCTTATTTGTGTACAAATATTATTTCCTATTTTATGGTACGTTGCGGTCTGTGTGATTGATATATAAACCAAGTATGCCTGAAATAAACGATCTGCTCTGATTCGGAAGCTGGTATCTTGTTCTGGACTCAAGTGGAAGGGCTCGTAGGACATAGGACCAATAAGGACGCTAAACTGCCCACACCGGTTGAACGTCATTGGTTGGCCTAGTGTGAAGATTCGTATAAGTCGTGTCCGGATTGGTAGATAAGTCGTGCGATAGAAAAACCAGACATCCAAGGTCATAACAATTACCATCAAAAAATAATGAAAAACACTAGACGGAGTTTTCATAAACGTCTGAGATTCCTCGGTAATTGTCATGTATTCGACTTATTTCAAGACTGAAACTATAATATTCCCAGCAAGAATACTCAACTTATGTTTAAACAATGTTGGTAGTTAAGCAGCCACTCAATGATGATTGGACTACTCCAGCTGAAGACACTGGGTTCGTTTCATTGTGGTGTAATTTATGCACACTTATGACGGCCGATTCAGTAGTCTAGAAGCTAAGCGATTGCACACAAGACCTATAGGTCCTACGTTCGAATCTCGAGGGTGAGATCGTGGATTCTCATTGCTGAAGATTCCTTTACTGGGACGAAATGACCATCCAGTGGTCCTGGGTTTTCCGTGGTTGATCTAGCTTACACTGATTCATGAATTCAACAAATAAAATTATTACAATTTCCACAAAACCCATTCGGATACTAAACATCAGGCACTCACTAGTGACTGACTTCAAGATCATTTCCTGGATTGACAAACAATGACCAGTTTCGTCTAATCCGTGTAAGATAGAGTTAGGTATCTACCTCAGACAGTGGATGAATGATTGTACAGCCATTCATGGATATATTGAGTTTAAACATTAAAACAGTTGAAAGCCGCCCGGCATAGTAATCTATAGGATAGGCATTCGCGTGAGAGATCGATAGGTCTTGGGTTTGAGTCCGTCGTGCAAGATCGTAGATACTCATTGCTAAAGAGTCCTATGCTAGAACAAAACGACCGTCCAGTACTTCGTCAAATTAGATCCTAATAAACCTATTTTCTAAGTATCAATGAAGTGTTATATACACCTACATATATATACCATTTATATCCATGATTTAAATGAACAAACCACTTTTACTATGCTGAATAGATTCAATATTCACTTGTATATCATTCATTTGAATGTGTCATTAATCCCAAGGTCAACAACAAGGTGACCTTAAAGTGAATGGATATTGAAATAGATTTGAAAACTGATGGCTTTTATGACTATTATGCCTTATGGATATTAGTAATAATAACGTAATGATACCATCAAATAGTGGATAATGATTTATCGATCAAACCTATGATACATTAACTTAAATGGATAGTCTAGATACTTTAACGATACTATTTTGGTTTTAATAGAACCGCAGTTATTACTATTTATGTGAATCGGATATCACTTGTTAGTACACTTGTAGGTTTATACTCCTAAGTATGATGTATGATGTAAGGATACCATCAACTAGAGAACAGTGATTTATCGATCGAATCTACGATACATAAACTTGTACGAGCAGTCTAGAGTCTTTATGAATCCCTCTTCTTGACTAGCTTTGTCTACCTTTTAAATCCAGAATGCCAATAATAGATTCCACTACGAAAATCATTCATTTTAAACATACTGGATTTTATATTCATTAGCAGCCAAACAGACCACAAAAAATAGGAAATGAAATTAGCATAAGATCAAGCCAGATGTAACCATAAATATAGAAGACTGTAAGGAATCAACTAGGCATAATAATAATAATAATCATAATAATTCATGGATCAAATGAGAGCTTATAATAAAACAAATATGAATATACATCATTTAGTGAATGAGTAATTATACATTAAGAAATATCTGTATAATAATAATCCATTAATAGATCGTGATCATTATCATCCTCCTATTCTCATCGAGATAAAACAAAATCAACAAAAAATTTATCTTATAATAGTTGAGATCAAGAATCAATCGGAGCTAGACCACCATGGAAGACCTTGAAGAACTGGACAGCCGTTTCGTCCTATTGTGGGACTTCTTAGCAATTGTGAAGCAGTAACTCACTGATGACGATGGTGGATGTGTCGCTCAATTTCTCGGATTAGTTGAAGTTAGACATCAACACCAGTAGTTGCCAGCTAAGTGGTCTATGTGGTTAAGCGCCTGGCGCGGGACTGATAGGTCGTGGGTTCGAATCTCGCGAGGTAGGGTCGTGGTTGCGCACTGCTCTGAGTCCCATGATATGATGAAACGGCTGTCAAGTGCTTCCAGCTTTCCATGTTTGTCTAGCTTCAATTGACTCATGATCTCCAACATTGAAATTACTATTAAATCCACAAAATCCCTTCTGATACTGGAAAATTTATCAATAATTCAATGAAAAGAAAAAAATCGATCATTTAAACAATCCGATTTATTTAACGAAGAAAAAAAAAAAAAGAGAAAAAACGAAAACAAAAATAAGAAAAAGAAAAAAGAAACGTGTCAGAAGTTTTCTCAATTTACTTATTTATTTTATCAAAATCAATGATCAAGGTTGAAAATTCATTTTTTCTATTGTTTATCTCATAATGAAATATTGAATATTGAATAAGAGAAAATTTTAATGAATGAATACACGTTATGTATAATGATATTTGTTGATTGTTATTGAATGAAATGATCTTATCAAGTAATGAAGAAATAGAATATCACCGATTGAATGATAGATTGAGTGAATGTGTGTGTGTGAGTGAGTGAGTGAGTGAGTGATTGAATGAGTGAGTGAGTGAGTGAGTGAGTGGTTGATTGGGTGAGTGTGTGAGTGAGTGATTGAATTAGTGATTGAGTGAGTGAGTGAGTGAGTGAGTGAGTGAGTGAGTGAGTGAGTGAGTGAGTGAGTGAGTGAGTGAGTGAGTGAGTGAGTGAGTGAGTGAGTGAGTGAGTGAGTATATAAGTCAACATATGTATCACATAAACTGATCGATTTGCGTGTCAGCTGGGATACTACCCAGGTACGTAGACTGAAGCAAATAGTTTTCTTAGTGGGCTACATCCCAGAGCCTTTGACCTAATGGACTAATCCATCAGGCAATATAGTAAGGTAACGAGATGCAATTATTTGGTAGCCAGTGATCAACAATTGGTTCATACGTTATTTGTTCCATGAGGATACTGGAACCCATGAAAATCATTGATTTTGAATCAGGATTTTTAAATTCCCCTGAGTAGATCATCCGTATTCAGAAACCTGGTTAAAATACCGGACATTCGCTTTTCATCCTCTCAACTTTGTAAACAACAGTAATGCTACGAGAAAACAGTCAGTAGGATTTCTCTGGCAGTGGCTGTATACGCATTGCCACGTTAGAGCATTTGTAGAAGTAGAGAAAACGTTTCCCATCCACGAGTTCTCTTTTCGCCTTCTCAATTTCGTAACCGACGGTAACGCTGAGAGAAGGTTATGAGTAAGACTTTGCTGCCAGTGGTTATATGCAAGTGGTCATGTGAGGGTTCTTCGAATGGGAGAGCGGACTCTCTTCACTCTCGCCCGTACCAGGGCATTTGGGTGCAAAAACAAATACCGTTAGTAGATTTTCGCTTAAACCGTTATTAAGAAAACAATGGGCTGTTTCGATTCTCTACTGTCTTTCTGAAGTCATTTCATTAATGGATTTTCTTTATTTATATTTTGTTTACGCAATACCTTACCTTTCTATAAAGATGTTTTCAGACTACTTATTACAATGTTATAAGTAGTTGAAAAATCCTGTTGTAGTTTTTATTTATTATTATTATTATTATTATTATTATCAGAAAGGGTTTTGTGGAGATTATAGTAATTCCAATGGTGGAGATCATAGCTAATTGAAGCTAGACCACCATGAGAAATCTCGAAACACTGGATGGCTGTTTCGCTCTATTGTGGGACTCCTCAGCATTTCTCATGTTCAATCACTAAGCAACAATGTTATCATACAGGTATAAATGAACATGGTATTAAAAAAACGAAAGCGGGGTGGGGTTGGAGTTGAGATAGGTGAGAATAGAATCAATACTTCTAGCATGTAAACTAAATTTAAGTGAGAGAAAAAGAGAGGAGAGGGAGAGAGAGAATACATCAATTTATTTTAGTTAAAAAATAATATAAGAATTAATAATTTCCTGTTTCTGTTGTTGTTGTCGTTATGGTTGTTGGTGTCGTTGTGGTTGTGGTTGTTGTTACCATTGCAGTAACCAGACGATATATATATATAGAGAATAAATTAATGAAATGCATAATAGTAATAATGAATTCGAAAGCCAAAATGATAATTAACCATTATGTGGTTTATGTTTACTTTCTCTCTTCCTTCTTTTCTTTTTTCTTTCTTTTCTTTTTGCTTTATTCTTTCTTTTCTTTCTTCATGTTGTTGAAATTATATCACGCAATATTTATATCTGTCATATATTTATGTTAATTAGAAGTTGGATATATCTATGTATATACGTAAATGACCAAGGAATAAGTAACATGTACCTCCCCCCTTACTTGTTATATATATGTGTCTAGAACGGAGGTTTAAAAACAAAACACCTAGCTCAATTATCGATGCAAATATTGAATGATGCACAAACAGCAGCAGCAGCAGCAACCACAACAATGAACAAGCAAACAAACCCAATTAGAGTTTGACTTTAATTTTTTTTTTAATTTTGATTAAGATCATGAATCGATTGATGTTAGATCATCATTGATAACTTGAAAGAACTGAATGGTTGTTTTATTCTAGTGTAGGTTTCTTCCGCAATGGATTGATTGAGGTTAAATATCAATACAGTTGAATGTGGTCTTAGTGATTTAGAGGTTAAATGTTCGTATGTGAGATTGAAGATGTTGGGTTTGAATCCCGTGGACGGCTTCATGGATGTGGATTGCTGGAGAGTTCTATAATAGGATGAAATGGCCATCCACTGCTTCCAAGTTGTCAATGGTGGTCTAGTTTATATTGACTTATGAATTCAACTATTAAAACGAATAAAATCTCCACAAACTCCTACTCCGATATTCATATTATTCTATCATGATTATGAATCATGTTGTATTCAGATGAATTAACCTTATTTAAGGTAAATGTTGAATAATTTAAGAAGATTCATACTGATTAGTCTATGATTACAATCCGAATAATTCGATGCTATTTTTTCACGATCAGATTCGATCAACAGTAAACTAATTCCAATAGTTGAATTCATGAGTCGATGTAAGCTAGACCAACGAAGGAACACATGGAATCGCTGAACAGCCGTTTCGACCTAGTATGAGTGTCCTCAGTGCCAGTGCGTATCCACGATCCAGCTCGCGGGATTCGAACCCAGAACCTATCGGTCTCGCGCGCAAACGCTTAACCTATAGACTAGTGAGTCGGCCGGCATCCAACGGTGTTAATGTCTAACTTTCATCGATCCATGAATGGCTGCGCAACAATTCATGCATTTTATCGAGGCACATATTTGTCTCTAACCTGATACGGATCTGACATCATTGGGATAATTACAATGAGTGGTAACAAAGATATACAGTTCATTCTAATTAGGACTTGCCAATAATGTGTACCTTGATTTGTGTTGAACAATATACCTGAAGATATGAGTTTACACCTAAATGTTTTAAACTAATGAAATACTGAAATCAGATATTAATATGATTATTCATCTAAAGAGTCTTCAATATAATGAAACATGATGTTGATCATTGCGTAGAAAATCGTAATAAATTGTATCATACAAAGTACTGCCTTCATTTGTATCTCAGTCAACCAATTCCACATCTCGATTGGGAGGGTAGTCGTTGTAGTGTGATATGTACTATTATTATCTACAGATATAAGTAATATATATCACTAGTTGGTGGTAGAATGTCTGGTGACAGAAGGTTGAGAAAATCAACGACAAGAGGATCAGAACAACAAAAAACGTTTAGTGTGAAATACATACTACTAATCACTTATTCAGATTATGAATATCATTCATTATTACTGTCATTCAAATACATCTAACGCTAAATCCATTGACACTTTAGTATTATTCAACACATCAGTATGGTGTATCTCCAAGGATTCGAACCATATCATTCACCTTTATAATCTAAGATATAACCGTCTAACTATTCAAATTTTATGTAGACTTAAGAAAGACTATCTTCCTCTTGATATTTAGTTACTTACTTACTTACTCCTGTTACTCTTAGTGGAACATAGGCCGCCGACCAGCATTCTCCAACCCACTCTGCGCTGGGTCTTCCTTCCTATTTCTATCCTACTTTTGTCCATGCTTCTCGTGTCTGTCTCCATTTCCCGGTGTAATGTGTTCTTTGGTCTTCCTATTCTCTTTTGACTTTGGGAATTCCCTGTGAGGGCTTGCCTTGTGACGCAATTGGATGATTTTCTCAATGTGTGTCCTATCCACTTCCAGCGCTTCTTCCTGATTTCTTCCTCCTCTGGGATCTGGTTTGTTCTTTCTTAGTTACTTAAATGTTAACCTTATTTACTCAATCCTAATGACTGATAAAATACAGTATCGGATATTGATCGATGATTCTATTGTTTAATTAACTTAGATAAATTTAGTTTTCTTCAAGTGTTACATTTTCTATTATCTAATTAGATATTGTAACAAAATAAGGTAATAATATTGATTAGGATACAAAAACAAGAAGAAATCAATAATCACTATGATAAAATTGATCATGTTGTCTAATGTACAATTAAAGGTGGATGGTAGCTAAGAGTGGAATAAAGGATACACGTTTCGTCCTATTTCAGACTCGTCAATCGGATTTATCTACATAACAGAGTTTGTGTTCACTCCGGGACTCGAACCCATTATCTTTCAATTCAAACATCATTTCATTACCCACTTAACTAATAAATCTTAATCAATAGGATGATTCAAATAAACAATACTTTTTCCTATTATTAAATATTTTCAGAAGGGGTATTATGAAGAATTTAATAACTTCAATGGTTGACGTCGAGTTAATTGAAGGTAAACCATCATGAAAACCCTCGAATCACTGGACGGTCGTTTTGTCCTAATGTGGGACTCCTCAGCAGTGCGCATCCAAGATACCGCCCATCACGAGATTCCAACCCATGACCTATCAGTCTCGCACGCAAGCGTTTAACTATTACACCACTGAGCCGGACGACACCCAATAATGTTAATGTCTAACTTCAACCAATCCACGAAATTGCGCCACGATGCACCAATGTCTTCAGTGAGCTAATATCTCACAACAGATCTGGTTGAGCTCCACTGGTAATGGCTTTTCATTAGAACCTCAGGAAATGCCTCTTGAAGTCAGTCACTAGTGAGGAGTCTCATACTAGGATGAAACGGCCGTTCAGTGCTTCCATGTCTTCCATGGTGATCTAGCTTCAATTCGCTCATGATTTCAACTATTGATATTAATAAATATTTTTCTTTAAAATGGCCTTATTTCTCTTTATTTCTCTGTCTATTTATTAAAACAATAACAACAACAAAAAGAAGAAAAAGAAAAACTTCATTGGTCATTTTTCTTTATTATTTTTCTTCTTTATTTTCATCATCAATAAGAAAATTAATATCTACACGTTATACGAAGATAATTTATCCAATTTTGTTTCTCTTAGAGATAAGACAAACAATCTGGTGGTGGTGGAGTTATTTTCACATTTATAACCTTCATATAAATTTAGAATGACCTTTCAATGAATTAGGTGTATTTTTCTTTATTTTTTTCGTTTTTTTCTATAACAGATATTCTCTGAAGAAGTAGCTTACACTAAGTTACGAAACATCTAATCTTTTGCTATTCATTTACATATCTACAAATGTATTATTATGATTATTTATTTATTCATTTAGTAATTGAGAGTTTTTGACATGATAGCTCATGTCAGTTAGTAATGAAAACCCACTATCCCCACCATCGCCCCTAAATTTGATTCTTAACCCTGAACCATCAATTGTAAATCATAATCTTTAATTGTCACTCAGGTTTATAACCCTCATCTAGTTTGGTGAACAGTCTCAAAGTCACTTCAATGTTACACATAGGTCATCCATAAATTATACGTCTTATCAATAAATCAATTAGAAAACAAAACACACACCGTATTTTCACTGATTTCACTAATGAGATCAATTTGGTTAACCAAATACATTAGAATTCCCTTGGGAAGAAAGAGAGAGAGAGAAAGAGAAGAAGAGAGTTTGCAGAACAAAAAGAAAACCGATAAATGTTTTCATATCATTGATACAAGTAGATAAATCTTTAAGTTTCTTATCAGAAGAGGGAGGGATTGTTGTGGCTATTATAAAGATTTTTCAGTAGTTGAGCTAGATGAAACATAGAAAACATGGAAGCATTGGAGGGATGAGGAAAGACTCAACATCTTGACATAACACATGTGAAATAAAAGTCAAAAATGATTCCATTAGAACCACAGACTTCATATTTAGGTTGAAAGGGAACGGGAGTGAAGGGATAATATCCAATAATAATAATAATCATTCATTCATTCATTCATTCTTTGTCCTAGTTCTCTTGTCTTCTGCATTCTGCCACTGAGCATTTCACTTTCGATTGATGATACATACTACTTATATCTGTCTATATCAGTAACACACATCCCTTAAGTAATTTAATGAATAGTTTTACAACTAAATCTGTAAGACTCACAAAAATGGGAATAATCCAAAAGGAACTGATATATATTATCACTGAGAGGAAGAGGAATTCGGGTATGTTTGGAAAACACTTTGGTTTTGTATAGTGAATCTAATCTGAATTGAACATCTACCATTAGATTAAAAGGGACAATAAAAAGATGCAAATAATGCGTTTCTTTTAGAAATTTCAAATTACATGACAATACTACTTATTTCTTCGATAGATTTGTAGGCAATAGGCAACATTCTATTATTAATAAGACTATAGTTTATGGCTGACCTTTGCGTGACCCAAAAATGACCTTGGGAATGCCGACCTAAGTACTAATGCTAAATGAGGATTATAAACCGGTGTGTAGGAACAGAGAATATGATCCACAGTTGATGGTTAAATGTCAAGAATTAGATTCAGGAAAGGAGGAGTTAATTACGAACTGACATAAGCTATGATGGTAAAACTCTATTTAACCAAATGGATGAATGAATTTCGCGCGAAATTTCGAGACCTTTTATCTTATACGTGATTGGTTCATCCATAAATGATGATCTTATCAATGAATCATATTATTCAGCACTTGTTGATTTAATACAATATTAGGTTAATGTAAAGAAGTTTCAAGAAAGACGAACATATTTTCATTGAAGGATTTCAAAAACTCAAGTCATTCAAATTTTATCCAGTGGTAAAGTAGTAAAAAACTTGTGGTTTTTCAAAATATCAGTTACGGTCATGAATAAATCAGTTCAGTCAGTCAGTCAGTCAGTCAGTCAACCAGCTGCACTGTAGCACTGAGCACATATATGCATCGGTCCAAGTTGCCATACCTCATTAGCATGACAAGATGAACATTGAATCCGTAAAAGGTTTTGATCCAAAAGTAGTAATGTATAGAGAAAGATTGCATACAAGGATATAGTACAGGATGAAAGAATTGGTTCGCGGAAAGAAAGATTTCAATCTCATAGTTTAAGGGAAGACAAAGAGTGTATACACCTACGCCATTATGATCGATTCTGAGCCATGTGACCAAGAGTCTTCAACCATTGGTTACGATAGTCACGCGGACCCCAAACAAGTAGTCTGCATCTACCATCATGGCTAAGACGAGAAGTTAGTGACTTCAAGCACTGATTATATATAAATATTTATGATGAAAGCAACATATCATAAATTATATTGAATTTAGTACAACTGTCTTGTTACACTGATCAATTATGAAATCGTAGCTCAAAATGATTCGTGCTAAACTCCCTGATAATGACGATAGGTGACAAGTGTAGAGATGCTGTCAATAAGAATGTCAGTTCTTTATGGTGTATAGACAATTCTAAACATGAACCATGGAACTTCTTTAATCTTAGAGTATCTTATTTCATATTTGAGCATCTGAACATTCATAACGGACAATATACCATTTATTTATATATTAATTGGTGTTGTAAATTGTTCAATAGTACTTCGAACTATGACATACACTGAAACCTTACATTTCTAATCACACTATTACTACTCACATGAAATATGTGACAAGATTAGAATAGCACAAATTATGGTTTCAACATTAATTGTTGAATTCATGAATCAATTGAAGCTAGACCTGGAAGCACTTGACGGCCATTTCTTCCTACTACGAGACTCCTCAGTAGTGCGAATCTACACACTCGCCCACGAGATTCGAACCCAGAACGTCTCTGTCTCACACGCCTATAGATCACTAAGTCGGCCGACATCTAACGGTATTAATGTCTAACTTCAGTCAATCCATTAATCTATGTTAAAAATGTTCCTATTATTATTATGATCATTATTTCATTGTATACATTATACGTGTATATATATATATATATTACTTACTTGCTCAATAATTCAATGGTTATACGTTCCAGATAAAGATCTTCATTGTTGAAACATGTGAATGATAGAAACTGTTATATTATCGATGAAAATATATAGTCAACTTTGAAACATTTCTCAAATATGTTCATTATGTATCTGAGTGTGTGTGCGTGTCTGTGTCTGAGTTTTTGTAGTTTGTGGTACAAGTATATTTATGTTTTTTTCTTTTCTTTTTTCTCTTTTCTTCATTTCTCGTTCCTTTCTTCTTTTCTCTTTTCTCTAACTTATGAAAACATTCAACAAAAATGATGAAAATGACTGTCAACATTGATGATAATCATGATGATGATGTTAATAACAATGTTAATGTCAAAACTCTTATGATCAACTATGAGTTACGTAATCATTATATGATATTGATGATGATTGTAGCTATAACAGAATAGAATTGATTCATATACCAAAGTAATAATATTCAGGATATTGAATGAATAAATAAGAGTAAAATGAATATGATGAGAATAGTGAGTTCAAATATTAGTAAACAGGACAAAGTTATGTATTCAGCACATACTTACATTGATACCTATCTACCTACACTCATAGATACATACATAGATACACACACATACATACATGCATACATACATACACACACATACATACATACACACATACATACCTAAAGAGAATATATTCAATTAACTGTTGTTTCCAGGTATGTTTTAAAACTTAATTCTTATTTTATCAACTTCTGATTGGTTAAAATGTTGATTTTTATATTTTAATTTTTAGTTGCTAATTGGATGAACATATATGATAGGATAATAATGTGGTCACAGATATGGTGTTTTATATAAACAGAAAAAAATAAACACTCGAAAGATGCTTATTTACACCTGTTACTCCTTGTGGAGAAGCATGGGCTGTTCATCGGCATTCTCTATCCCAATCTGTCATGGGTAATCCTTTCCAGTTAATTCCAGTTGCTACTCATCCTGTTTATATCTGTTCCCATTTCCTGACGCAATGTGTTCTTTGGCTTTCCTGTTTTCCGTTTCTATTCAAGATCTCAAGTTAATGGTTTGCTTCGTGATGCAGTTTGGCGAATTCTTAAATGTATGTTTTATCCACTTTCAACATTTTTTCCTAATTTACTCTTCAGATGAAAGTTGGCTTGTTCTGTGTCACAGTAAGCTGTTTCCGATAGCATCCGGTCAATAGATGTTCAGTATCTTGCGTAGATAATTAATTATAAAAATTTGTACTTTCTTGATGATGGTTGTAGTAGTTCTCCACATTTCAGCTTCGTTTAGTGGAACTGTCTTGACGTTTATATTGAAGATCCTCACTTTGATATTGTTTGACAGTTGTTTTTGAGTTCCGTATATTCTTCAATTGTAGGAATGCGGCCCTTGATTTGCCAATCCTCGTTTTAAGCTAGTATACACATTATTATTATTATTATTTTATTATTATTATTATTATCCGGTGGTATTTTTGAGTATCTGGGCTACTTGTTCCTCCCTATCATCTGGATATTTCAACAAGTTATCTGCTTTTTCTTGTTTGTCTCAACAGATTAAGTTGTCAATTAAGTACATAACCTATTTAGGTGCATTTGTGAAATGTTCATGACTTTGTGGTGTACAAGTTAGGAAAGAGCACAATCAGAGACATTGTGGTTACTGACAATATACATTGAAATGAATGTACACTATTTAGATGTCGACTGACTGCTGACATCTAATTGGTGACTACCCAATATACATCGTCAGGATCGACCAAGAAATAAGAAACGGAAACTTGTTGAAATACTTTGCTCTGAGGATTGTATATTGTATCGAGAATATAACACTGAATAAAGCTAATCGTGATAATAATTTTAAATATATGTTTGGATGTTTCATTACTGACTTATACCTGTTACCCCTCATGAAGGAATAAAGGCCGCCTACCAGCATTCTTCATTCAACTCTATCCTGGACAATCTTTTCAAATTGTTTTCAGAGCGAATAGAGTTAGCTTTTCATCATGGCTATATGTATGTATATATTCTGGTTATTGTCTTATGAGCAAGGTTATTTTCCACGGGATGGAGTTGCTGACCCCCGTGTCCAAACTTCTTTCTTTACCCGAACTTACGATCGGCAGTAACACAGGACGAGCTATGGGCGGAATTCAGGATGTCTCATGCTTGGTAAAGTTTAAATTTTATTATTGTACCTTAGTCCAGGAGTGAAAATCGTCGCTGGATTGCAGGTACGTCATGCTGACGAGTCCCGAATAGGACGAAAATCGCGTCCTAGATTCCACTGCTAGCTACTATCCATCTTTGAATAATATAAGGGATGTGTGTAAATTTCTCAAGTTTAATATTTGTTATAACATCGACTGACTTCAACTGTAGACCAATTGAGAAATAGTCTTCACTGGGTAGTGGGACACTTGAGCTATACACATCTATGAACTGAACTCAAGGTAGTCTGGAATAGTGGTGAACACATTCAGTTTACATCACCTTGGTGACTTTTATAGCATTTGGATGTAATTTGGATGTAATGGAATCTAGGATGCGGGTTTCGTCCTATTTCAAGGTTGTCAGCCGTATGTACCTGCATTGAAGAATTGATGTGCACTCCGGGACTCGAGTACAGTATCGTTCGTTTCAAACGTCATCGCGTTATCCACTTAACTATCTAATTAGTGGTGGTTAGAGTTTAGCAACTAAGTAGTTAGCACGACGACATTTGAAGCATACATTAATGTGTTCACGTGGCCGAGTGGCTATCAACTTTTGACTGCGTGTACATCCATCTGATGAGACTCAAATATTATGACACACGGTGTCGAAGTATAGAACTCCTAACAACCTTCCTCTCAACCTTGTAGAACCAAACTGGAAAATGTTGCCGTATCCAAGTTGAAAGCGATCGCTGGTTACGGCCAATGTATTTTGCTCCACAAGAGCAGGAATATTGGTAGATGCACATGGAGGTGACCAGACGGGAAAGCTTATCTTTTTTGGATAGAGAAAGTGAGTTCTTGCCACTGAATGTTATTTGCAGTTTTGTCACATTAAATGTTCTTTTAATCGGTGTCATTGAATGATTTGTGATTACATCAGAAGTTCAATCACCTATAAATTACAAACTCATAGATGTTTTTCTTTGGAACGGAACAACCAAATTTCTTGCCACAACGACTTCTTTCCATATATATGAAGCGGTTTATATTAACAGATTTTGTCAGAGATTTCCTGAGGAATGCGAGTTGTTCATCGATACATTTCGTACTACATATCCGATGTATTCGGTAACATAAACAGTGAATGAGATTTCTCTTTTTGCGTAAAGGAACCCAGCTATAGATGCTGGTCAGCTGGCCAGTCCATGTGTGTTTTCTAGATATGGATCTTTTTAAAGAACCGCTACTCCTTCCCATCAGACTGGTCTTGCTCACTTTCTAACGTCAAGTCTATGGAAGGGTAGCATGTGCTAAAGCAGTGTACGATATCTCCTAATTCAATATTGTCGTCACAAACGACAAATGTGTCGTCCATGTATCTTACGTATAGATGAAATCAATTACTCATCGAACTGAGTTGGTCGTTTTCCAGCTTTTCCATTAAAACAGTCTGCTATGTTCATTTTGTTGTTAATTACCAATCGGCATAAAGTTGAGTTCCAAGTTATTCTGCCAGCAAAAGAAACATTCAGATTACATACTTGACTGAATAATACACTTTAAAATAGTTATGAAAATGATCTATGAGCTGAAGAAAACATACTCATCACTGATGAATTTCATATCTAGAACTTAGATTTTGGATATAGCGCATACAACTCGAGTACTCGAACGCTACAACCTTCCAATATTTCTGAGCTTCTGAGAGCTCACTCAAATTCACCCGTAGGCCGTCGTCACAATAGGAATATACACAAAACGGATATATTCATAAAAAATTACCACATGATGGGTATACTTTGAATAATTGATTTAATACTAAAGTATTTTAGCAATAAATTGTGTTTGTCGTCCAATTTCGTGGATTAATTAAAGTTAGACATTAACACCGTTGAGATGGTGGAGAAGATTTGTAGCTCAGGTGGATGATTTTGATGGCGTTTTGTTCTCTGAGCTGGATGGTTTGGTCGTGGAGCTTTCATCGTTCTTCTGAACGACATCATCAGCACAAACTTCAGATAGAAGTGAAGTGTTCGATTTTCTCCTTATGTGTTTCACAGCTTGTTCTGTGCACCTCGATGTTGATTGGTTCTTGTTGACCTTAAATTTATCATTGTTCACTTCTTTGTTTTGGTTGTGTCTCCCATTGTTTTGATTTTTGTTCTTATATATATGCATGATTTTCCTGATTGGTTGATAAATTGGATTGATTTCAATATGTTTGTTGATTGCTGATTGACCTGAGTGCCAGGCTTCTAGAAATTCTCTGGTGTTTTTGGAGTTTCCTCTGTCTAAGATTTCTACATTTTCCCAATCGAATGAGTGTCCGTAGTTATCCACGTGTATTGAAATAAGTGAAGAGATATCATGGCGTTTGACTGCTAATTGATGTTCATGTAGGCGTAGGTGGAGGGGACGTCCGCTTTGTCCGATGTAGTGTTTGTCGCAGTTGGTACAATTTATTTTGTAGATAATGTTTGATTTGTTCTCCTTTGTTATTTCATCTTTTGGTTTGCATAAGATTGATTGTAGTGATTTTGTTGGTTTGTGTGCTACACCTATCCCGAAGGTTTTCAGCAGTCTCGTTGCAGTTTCTGATATTCCTTGTATGTACGGTAGGGTGATCCTTTTACTGATTTTTGTGCTTGACTTGGGTTGTGATGCTGTGTGCCGTTGGTGCTTTTTGATGAAGTTGATTGGGTAGCTGTTCTTTTGAAATATGTCCTTCAGGTATTTCTCTTCGTTTCTTCGTGCTGCCAGTGTGCTGCAGTGTGTCCTCGCCCTCTTGAACAATGTGTGTACGCAGTTGATTTTGTGAGCCCTCGGGTTGTTGCTGTTGTAGTTGAGAATTTGATCTGTATGGGTTGGTTTCCTATGTACTTGAGTTTCCAGTTTTCCTGTATCAGTTCTAGTGATCAATATATCCAAAAATGCTAGTTGGTTGTTTGACTCCTGTTCCATTGTGAACTTGATGTCATTGAAGACGTTGTTGATCAATTTGTATGTGTTTTCCAGTTCATCCTTTTTGACGATGACGAAGGTGTCGTCTACGTAGCGAATCCAAATTTTTGGCTTGATCACTGGTAATATCGTGGCTTCTAGTCTTTGCATCACTGCTTCTGCGATCAGTCCTGATATTGGCGATCCCATTGGTGTCCCTTTTGTTTGTTTGTAGATTTTGTTGTTGAATTGAAAATATGTTGTTAGGCATAAATCGATGAGCTCCAGTAGACTTTGAATTTGAAGCGTCGTGTATTTGGTGAGATTTGTGTCGTTGTTGAGTAGCAGGGATATAGTTTCTTTTGCTAACTGTGGTTCAATTGAGGTGAACAGTGCTGTTACGTCGAAGGATATCATGAGTTCGTCGTTGTTGATTTGAATGTCCTTAATTTGGTCCAAGAATTGTGTTGGGGATTTGATGGAGTGTTTGGCTGAATCTACTAGATGTCTCAGTATTCGTGAAATTTCTTTTGACAAATTGTACGTTGGCGTTCCAGGGAGTGCTACTATTGGACGTAGTGGAATGTTCGGTTTGTGTATTTTGGGCCTGCCGTAGAATCGAGGGAGTACTGGTCCACTGGATTTCATTCTCCATTGGTCTTGTTTTGTTATTTCTCCTGCTTTGACTAGCTTGTTTAAAGTCTTTGAGATTTGGTTGTCTAATTTTTTGACGGGATTTGTGTCCATCAGTTTGTATGTGCTCTTATCTTTGAGTAGTTCTTCGGCTTTGTTGACGTATTCTTCTTTGTCCATGATTACTGTGGTGCGTCCTTTGTCCGCTGGTATTATGACAATATCCTTTCTATTTCTGAGTTCTTTCAAGGCCTTTTGTTCTTGTGGAGTCAGTTGGTTGTTTTCTTTCACCTGTTGAGTTATCGGTACTATAGTTTGCCTTATTTCCTGTTGTGTTTCTTCACTGATTCCGGAAGTTTTGAGTGATGACTCTAGTGCTGCGAAGAACTCCAGCTTTGAGGCGTCGCTTGTATTGTAGTTTAATCCTTTTTGGAGCAGGTGTTCTTCCGTATTTGTTAGTGGTTGTTTTGACAGATTGATCACGCAGTTGTTTGTGTTTTCTTCCATGGGTGGTTTGGAGATCTTGATTAGTTTTTTCTTTAAGGTGTTTCTTCTTTGTTCTCTATGTCGTTTGCATGATATCTCGATGGCTGTTGTCACGATGTCTAAATGTTCTGATGTGAGCATCCTTTGTAGCTTTATCTTTTGGTCTTCTATGACGTGCTGGTATTTGCGGATCCTGTAGTGTGCATCCGTTATCATTAGGTGTACCATTTTTCTTCCACTTTGCTCAGCTATTCTCCATCCTAGTGGGCAGTTGATTGGAGGTCTATATCTTACACTTGTTGGTAGAACATGCTGGCGAAGACACTCATGGAGAAAATATAGTTGTTCTCGAGTGGAAGCCTGCCTTTTGGCGAAATTCTCCCATTTTCGAACAACGAGAAGCGTATTACGCTCATATGATTTTGAGATGGTGGAGAAGATTTGTAGCTCAGGTGGATGATTTTGATGGCGTTTTGTTCTCTGAGCTGGATGGTTTGGTCGTGGAGCTTTCATCGTTCTTCTGAACGACATCATCAGCACAAACTTCAGATAGAAGTGAAGTGTTCGATTTTCTCCTTATGTGTTTCACAGCTTGTTCTGTGCACCTCGATGTTGATTGGTTCTTGTTGACCTTAAATTTATCATTGTTCACTTCTTTGTTTTGGTTGTGTCTCCCATTGTTTTGATTTTTGTTCTTATATATATGCATGATTTTCCTGATTGGTTGATAAATTGGATTGATTTCAATATGTTTGTTGATTGCTGATTGACCTGAGTGCCAGGCTTCTAGAAATTCTCTGGTGTTTTTGGAGTTTCCTCTGTCTAAGATTTCTACATTTTCCCAATCGAATGAGTGTCCGTAGTTATCCACGTGTATTGAAATAAGTGAAGAGATATCATGGCGTTTGACTGCTAATTGATGTTCATGTAGGCGTAGGTGGAGGGGACGTCCGCTTTGTCCGATGTAGTGTTTGTCGCAGTTGGTACAATTTATTTTGTAGATAATGTTTGATTTGTTCTCCTTTGTTATTTCATCTTTTGGTTTGCATAAGATTGATTGTAGTGATTTTGTTGGTTTGTGTGCTACACCTATCCCGAAGGTTTTCAGCAGTCTCGTTGCAGTTTCTGATATTCCTTGTATGTACGGTAGGGTGATCCTTTTACTGATTTTTGTGCTTGACTTGGGTTGTGATGCTGTGTGCCGTTGGTGCTTTTTGATGAAGTTGATTGGGTAGCTGTTCTTTTGAAATATGTCCTTCAGGTATTTCTCTTCGTTTCTTCGTGCTGCCAGTGTGCTGCAGTGTGTCCTCGCCCTCTTGAACAATGTGTGTACGCAGTTGATTTTGTGAGCCCTCGGGTTGTTGCTGTTGTAGTTGAGAATTTGATCTGTATGGGTTGGTTTCCTATGTACTTGAGTTTCCAGTTTTCCTGTATCAGTTCTAGTGATCAATATATCCAAAAATGCTAGTTGGTTGTTTGACTCCTGTTCCATTGTGAACTTGATGTCATTGAAGACGTTGTTGATCAATTTGTATGTGTTTTCCAGTTCATCCTTTTTGACGATGACGAAGGTGTCGTCTACGTAGCGAATCCAAATTTTTGGCTTGATCACTGGTAATATCGTGGCTTCTAGTCTTTGCATCACTGCTTCTGCGATCAGTCCTGATATTGGCGATCCCATTGGTGTCCCTTTTGTTTGTTTGTAGATTTTGTTGTTGAATTGAAAATATGTTGTTAGGCATAAATCGATGAGCTCCAGTAGACTTTGAATTTGAAGCGTCGTGTATTTGGTGAGATTTGTGTCGTTGTTGAGTAGCAGGGATATAGTTTCTTTTGCTAACTGTGGTTCAATTGAGGTGAACAGTGCTGTTACGTCGAAGGATATCATGAGTTCGTCGTTGTTGATTTGAATGTCCTTAATTTGGTCCAAGAATTGTGTTGGGGATTTGATGGAGTGTTTGGCTGAATCTACTAGATGTCTCAGTATTCGTGAAATTTCTTTTGACAAATTGTACGTTGGCGTTCCAGGGAGTGCTACTATTGGACGTAGTGGAATGTTCGGTTTGTGTATTTTGGGCCTGCCGTAGAATCGAGGGAGTACTGGTCCACTGGATTTCATTCTCCATTGGTCTTGTTTTGTTATTTCTCCTGCTTTGACTAGCTTGTTTAAAGTCTTTGAGATTTGGTTGTCTAATTTTTTGACGGGATTTGTGTCCATCAGTTTGTATGTGCTCTTATCTTTGAGTAGTTCTTCGGCTTTGTTGACGTATTCTTCTTTGTCCATGATTACTGTGGTGCGTCCTTTGTCCGCTGGTATTATGACAATATCCTTTCTATTTCTGAGTTCTTTCAAGGCCTTTTGTTCTTGTGGAGTCAGTTGGTTGTTTTCTTTCACCTGTTGAGTTATCGGTACTATAGTTTGCCTTATTTCCTGTTGTGTTTCTTCACTGATTCCGGAAGTTTTGAGTGATGACTCTAGTGCTGCGAAGAACTCCAGCTTTGAGGCGTCGCTTGTATTGTAGTTTAATCCTTTTTGGAGCAGGTGTTCTTCCGTATTTGTTAGTGGTTGTTTTGACAGATTGATCACGCAGTTGTTTGTGTTTTCTTCCATGGGTGGTTTGGAGATCTTGATTAGTTTTTTCTTTAAGGTGTTTCTTCTTTGTTCTCTATGTCGTTTGCATGATATCTCGATGGCTGTTGTCACGATGTCTAAATGTTCTGATGTGAGCATCCTTTGTAGCTTTATCTTTTGGTCTTCTATGACGTGCTGGTATTTGCGGATCCTGTAGTGTGCATCCGTTATCATTAGGTGTACCATTTTTCTTCCACTTTGCTCAGCTATTCTCCATCCTAGTGGGCAGTTGATTGGAGGTCTATATCTTACACTTGTTGGTAGAACATGCTGGCGAAGACACTCATGGAGAAAATATAGTTGTTCTCGAGTGGAAGCCTGCCTTTTGGCGAAATTCTCCCATTTTCGAACAACGAGAAGCGTATTACGCTCATATGATTTTGAGATGGTGGAGAAGATTTGTAGCTCAGGTGGATGATTTTGATGGCGTTTTGTTCTCTGAGCTGGATGGTTTGGTCGTGGAGCTTTCATCGTTCTTCTGAACGACATCATCAGCACAAACTTCAGATAGAAGTGAAGTGTTCGATTTTCTCCTTATGTGTTTCACAGCTTGTTCTGTGCACCTCGATGTTGATTGGTTCTTGTTGACCTTAAATTTATCATTGTTCACTTCTTTGTTTTGGTTGTGTCTCCCATTGTTTTGATTTTTGTTCTTATATATATGCATGATTTTCCTGATTGGTTGATAAATTGGATTGATTTCAATATGTTTGTTGATTGCTGATTGACCTGAGTGCCAGGCTTCTAGAAATTCTCTGGTGTTTTTGGAGTTTCCTCTGTCTAAGATTTCTACATTTTCCCAATCGAATGAGTGTCCGTAGTTATCCACGTGTATTGAAATAAGTGAAGAGATATCATGGCGTTTGACTGCTAATTGATGTTCATGTAGGCGTAGGTGGAGGGGACGTCCGCTTTGTCCGATGTAGTGTTTGTCGCAGTTGGTACAATTTATTTTGTAGATAATGTTTGATTTGTTCTCCTTTGTTATTTCATCTTTTGGTTTGCATAAGATTGATTGTAGTGATTTTGTTGGTTTGTGTGCAACACCTATCCCGAAGGTTTTCAGCAGTCTCGTTGCAGTTTCTGATATTCCTTGTATGTACGGTAGGGTGATCCTTTTACTGATTTTTGTGCTTGACTTGGGTTGTGATGCTGTGTGCCGTTGGTGCTTTTTGATGAAGTTGATTGGGTAGCTGTTCTTTTGAAATATGTCCTTCAGGTATTTCTCTTCGTTTCTTCGTGCTGCCAGTGTGCTGCAGTGTGTCCTCGCCCTCTTGAACAATGTGTGTACGCAGTTGATTTTGTGAGCCCTCGGGTTGTTGCTGTTGTAGTTGAGAATTTGATCTGTATGGGTTGGTTTCCTATGTACTTGAGTTTCCAGTTTTCCTGTATCAGTTCTAGTGATCAATATATCCAAAAATGCTAGTTGGTTGTTTGACTCCTGTTCCATTGTGAACTTGATGTCATTGAAGACGTTGTTGATCAATTTGTATGTGTTTTCCAGTTCATCCTTTTTGACGATGACGAAGGTGTCGTCTACGTAGCGAATCCAAATTTTTGGCTTGATCACTGGTAATATCGTGGCTTCTAGTCTTTGCATCACTGCTTCTGCGATCAGTCCTGATATTGGCGATCCCATTGGTGTCCCTTTTGTTTGTTTGTAGATTTTGTTGTTGAATTGAAAATATGTTGTTAGGCATAAATCGATGAGCTCCAGTAGACTTTGAATTTGAAGCGTCGTGTATTTGGTGAGATTTGTGTCGTTGTTGAGTAGCAGGGATATAGTTTCTTTTGCTAACCGAACATTCCACTACGTCCAATAGTAGCACTCCCTGGAACGCCAACGTACAATTTGTCAAAAGAAATTTCACGAATACTGAGACATCTAGTAGATTCAGCCAAACACTCCATCAAATCCCCAACACAATTCTTGGACCAAATTAAGGACATTCAAATCAACAACGACGAACTCATGATATCCTTCGACGTAACAGCACTGTTCACCTCAATTGAACCACAGTTAGCAAAAGAAACTATATCCCTGCTACTCAACAACGACACAAATCTCACCAAATACACGACGCTTCAAATTCAAAGTCTACTGGAGCTCATCGATTTATGCCTAACAACATATTTTCAATTCAACAACAAAATCTACAAACAAACAAAAGGGACACCAATGGGATCGCCAATATCAGGACTGATCGCAGAAGCAGTGATGCAAAGACTAGAAGCCACGATATTACCAGTGATCAAGCCAAAAATTTGGATTCGCTACGTAGACGACACCTTCGTCATCGTCAAAAAGGATGAACTGGAAAACACATACAAATTGATCAACAACGTCTTCAATGACATCAAGTTCACAATGGAACAGGAGTCAAACAACCAACTAGCATTTTTGGATATATTGATCACTAGAACTGATACAGGAAAACTGGAAACTCAAGTACATAGGAAACCAACCCATACAGATCAAATTCTCAACTACAACAGCAACAACCCGAGGGCTCACAAAATCAACTGCGTACACACATTGTTCAAGAGGGCGAGGACACACTGCAGCACACTGGCAGCACGAAGAAACGAAGAGAAATACCTGAAGGACATATTTCAAAAGAACAGCTACCCAATCAACTTCATCAAAAAGCACCAACGGCACACAGCATCACAACCCAAGTCAAGCACAAAAATCAGTAAAAGGATCACCCTACCGTACATACAAGGAATATCAGAAACTGCAACGAGACTGCTGAAAACCTTCGGGATAGGTGTAGCACACAAACCAACAAAATCACTACAATCAATCTTATGCAAACCAAAAGATGAAATAACAAAGGAGAACAAATCAAACATTATCTACAAAATAAATTGTACCAACTGCGACAAACACTACATCGGACAAAGCGGACGTCCCCTCCACCTACGCCTACATGAACATCAATTAGCAGTCAAACGCCATGATATCTCTTCACTTATTTCAATACACGTGGATAACTACGGACACTCATTCGATTGGGAAAATGTAGAAATCTTAGACAGAGGAAACTCCAAAAACACCAGAGAATTTCTAGAAGCCTGGCACTCAGGTCAATCAGCAATCAACAAACATATTGAAATCAATCCAATTTATCAACCAATCAGGAAAATCATGCATATATATAAGAACAAAAATCAAAACAATGGGAGACACAACCAAAACAAAGAAGTGAACAATGATAAATTTAAGGTCAACAAGAACCAATCAACATCGAGGTGCACAGAACAAGCTGTGAAACACATAAGGAGAAAATCGAACACTTCACTTCTATCTGAAGTTTGTGCTGATGATGTCGTTCAGAAGAACGATGAAAGCTCCACGACCAAACCATCCAGCTCAGAGAACAAAACGCCATCAAAATTAACACCGTTGGTTGCCGGCCAGCTTACTGGTCTAATAGTTAAGCACTCGCTCTCGAGACTGATATGTCCCGAGTTCGATTTTCGCTAGGCGGGATCGTGTATACACACTGCTGAGTAGTCCCATAATAGAACGAAACGACCGTTCACTGCTTCAAGGTTTTCCATAGTGGTTTAGCTTCAATTGACTCATGATCTCAACGGTTGAAATTACTACAATATTCACAAAAATTCTTCTGATATGAATTATGTTTGTATCCATTCTTACCTCAGTGAATGTTTTCATATCGTTACGTTTAAGAGGTTGTGTGGTATTCAGTCTTCGCTAGTATATACATTTATCATGTGTACATTGCATTGATATATTCATTTTCACCAATTCTATGGAAGTGATAAACTGTCCCTAGTAACAGAATCTAAGACCAGAATGTTGTCCCGATTAAGATTGTTTTCCTAGGTTCACTTGTAATCCATCGTTGATATTCATCTTGCAATTCAAACCAAATTTCGTGGTTATGTGCACTCAGTAGTTCGGTTAATAACCCATTCATACTAAATCCTTAATGTACTGGATTTAAGTGTCGGTATGAACAACAACAATAAAATGCAAACGTACCTAAATACCACGAAATTAATCGCTTAGATTCCATTTCTAGTCATAACGCTTGTATTCTCAATATCAATTCATTGGTCGGATCACAATATACACAATTGTCTTTGATTGAGATCATGAATCGGTTGACGTCAGACCACCATTGAAAACCCGGAAGCACAGGACGGCCGTTTCGTCCTATTGCGGGACTCTTCAGCAGTGCGCATCGACAATCCAGCTGGCGGAATTTGAATTCAGGGACTTCAGTCTCGCGCGCAAACGCTTAACCTACTGGACCACTAAGCCAGCTGGCATCCAATGGTGTTAATGTATAACCTCAACCAATCCACGAAATGGCGCGGTCATCTTCCATTGTACTGAGGTAGACATGTGATTTTACCCGACACGGTTTAACTCCACTGGTCACGGATTATCACCATAACTCCTAGAATTTTCTCACGAAGCTAGTCACTAGTGAGCACATGGTAATTATCAGTCAAGGGGTTGTGGAGATTGTTAAGTTTTTGATTGAGATCATGAACTGATTGATGTAAGACCACCATTGTCTTAGAATCATTTTTTTTTAAATTGTTAACCAAACTTCTCATTTCTGATTACTACAATTACTTACAAGGTAATTACTATGGCTAGAAAAAGAAGTCAACGTAATTACCATGGAGAAGAAAGAAGTTAACACAAAGGGAAAATGGTAGTAATTTCAAACTTCAAACAAACAAAGTTAGTTATTGTATTAGAAGAAAAAAAAAACGAATAAATTAGCCATTAAATAAATAAGAGAAATGTATAGTTTACATAATCATATTTCTTTATAGTATACTGTTATAACTTATGGGTTCGTGCTTCTATCGATATGTATAATGTAATGCTACCATCAGTTAGAGATCAGTGATTTATCGATTGAACTCGCGACGCATAAACCCATACGAGCAGTTTCCAGTCAGTCAGTCAGTAAGAACATATAACCTTGTACGTACATACAGCAGTTCGAGTTGCCATACCACATTAGCACAGAGATACAATTGTCGATTCAAATCCCAAGGTGTACCCTCAAGATTACAGGTACACCTTGCTGACGAGTGCCAAGTAGCACGAAACCCGGGTCCATGGTTTCCTGTTGACTACCTTCAACCACCATCTAATCTCAATACATAGTGCCCGCAGTGCCGAGTCACCTAGACTGGTGGCCACATTGCAACATGTTCGATAGCATTCGATCTGCACTAATAAGGACTAGACAAGCATGAGATTGATCACCACCCAGTGATCAATCAATTGCGATTACATCTCAGTTCTACAGGAGGTTAGTCACGGCTCGGATAGCTCAGTTGTAACGTCTCTGACTGTGAAGCTGGGTGACACGAGATCGAATCCGCCAGGGAGCACCAGTTCCCTCAAGATTTCAGGTACACCTTGCTGACGAGTGCCAAGTGGCACGAAACCCGGGTCCAGGGTTTCCTGTTGACTACCTCCAACCACCATCTAATCACATCGTACCATAAAATAGAAAATGTACATTTGTACACGATCAAGCCAAAAGTGTCTGTGAATGTGGGAGACTGTAATGAATAGGCTCGGCATAACTCAAGAACGGTATATTGTATAATAAAAGTCTATGAATCAACATAAAGCATTCAATAACAGGAACTTGAATATGCATAGTCTAGTTACTTAACAATTACATAATGAAAATATATACATCATATTAGTCTATTAATAGATGCCCATAGTTACTATTCATGATTCTCATCAGGATATAACATACACTTCTTCCGTACTGTATGGAAACTATTATTTGTCCTATAAATATATGATATTCATTATATTATCCATTCATAATTGGATTCTAAATAATAAGAGGATTGAATTTAACAACTCATGTGGAGGTTTGAAAGTGTTTGAAGGACTGAGGCAATTTCATTACTTACTTACTTACTTACTTACTTACTTACTTACTTACTTACTTACTTACTTACTTACTTACTTACTTACTTACTTACTTACTTACTTACTTACTTACTTACTTACTTACTTACTTACTTACTTACTTACTTACTTACTTACTTACTTACTTACTTACTTACTTACGCCTGTTACCCCACGTGAAGGAGCATAGACCACTGACTAGCATTCGCCACCCAACTCTGTCCTGGACAATCCTTTCCAGTTGTTTCCGGTTTCTATTCATCCTTTTCATGTCTGCTTCAAATCTACGAGGCAATGTGTCCTTCGGCCTTCCACTTTTCCGTTTTCCTTAAGGATTCCAAGTTACTGTTTGCCTCGTGATGCAATCTGATGATTTTTGTGATGTATGTCCTTTCCACTTTCAATTTGCTTTACTAATTTCCTCTTCAACTGGAATCTGGTTTGTCCTCTCCCACAGCAGTCTGTTGCTAATGGTATCCGATCCAAGGACATTCAGTAATTTACATGGACAACTGTTTATAAATACTTGTACCTATTCGATGATGGTTGTAGTAAATCTCCAGAATGAATTTCATACAACCGCTTATATATGATAATGACGAACATTTTCTGTACTGAGTTTATACATGCAATAGTGGTTATTCTCTAGTTTCTTGTTTACAATCCAAATAACACCCTAGACACCTATTCTCAATGAACAAACAGATACTTCATTACATTCAGTTTAGTTCATCAAATACAGAGAGGTAGTGTATATTAAGCTCTGAAACTATTTATAGACCATAAAATTGTAGTGAACGAGAACACAAATGGAGACAATCAAATGTATTTGATGAACAGACAACTACAGAACGTCTTATTAAATACTTTATTTGCAAAATGTTATTCAATTGTCTCATACTTCATGGTTCTTTCGTTTCCACCCCAATCATTTTCTGCCTTATTCTTTTTTCGTTGATCTTATTTACCTTCTTCCATCAAGTTATGATACATACTACTTACATCTGTCAACACCAGTAGTACACATCACATAATCATTATACATTCACCAATGAACTATGTTATATAGATCTTGTTATAATGCATAGGTTATTAGTTGCCAAGGTAACAGACTAAATGATTTCAATTGATATAACAATTATTCTTCACCAATCTAGCTCTTCTAGAAATACTGTCGGTCCCAATCCCGAGTAAAGGAGAAGGGTTGGACATAGGGTTAACGATTCTGTCTTGTAGAAAACTAACTCGCTATAAAAATACTCTAAACACTGGTGAGCAGCCTATGCTCTTTCACGAGGAGTGACTGGCGTAAGTAACTAAGTAATCTATTCAATGAAATCATTTACCATCACCCTTTAAATCTATAATCAATAAATATGATATGTATATACTTAATCATTATTCACAATCATTTGAGTAGTTTTTGCATATTCATGAATAAGTTAAATTTCCGCTTGTCAATATTCAATGATTCAGTTGTTAAAACATTTGAAAATTGGGGAAATAGAAAGAAAAAACGAACTATCTTCTATTGAATAGTGTTGTATAGTTATAATTAAAGAAAAAAATGATTGAGATGAATACAATATTGTTTACCTAAACAAGTTGTTATTTCCGTAGATGATTCAGTAAATATATATAATCTGTGTATAGATCTAGTAATACAATGGACAGTAGTGGAATTGAGGACGCGTGTTTCGTCTTAATCGGGTTTTATTAGCTGAAGATGGATGCATTTCAAAGTTGATGTTCACTTTAAAAATCAAACACAGTAGCATTCGCTATCAGAACTCATTAGCCAAGTAGATAATGCTATGGCGGTAATGAGTTCCAATCACAGACTGAACATCAACACTGAGATTCAGGTACATTCAGCCGACGAGTCCCAAGTAGGATGAAACGTGCATCCTGGTTTCTATGACCAGTCACTATCCATCTTTGCTTATAATACTTGCGATTTAAGGCTATATCGAAGCAATCCGCACAGGATGCACATATGTCAATAACAGACTGATGAATTGCAGTCCTCAATATCAGTGGGAAGATTCAAACGAACAATACAAAACAATTTTCATCAATTTAAATGTTAATATTAAATCCATCACTATCAATGTTAGACAGTCAAAACTGAAAAACTCGATTGTAGTCAGAAGGACTGTTTACATTAATTGAAGGAAAGTTATTTTGGCTACATTTTTTCGAAATGTAGACTTCTCAGTAAGTCATGTACTTGTACTATTACGTCTTTTGTTACTTCCAATGGAGCACAGTCCGTCGACCAGCATTCGCCAGCCCATTCTGACCTGGGTCTTCGTTTCTATTTCTGTCCATATTTTGTTCACTTTTCTCGTGTCGGTCTTCATTAATTGGCGTAATGTGTTATTTGGTCTTTCTATTCTCCTTCGGCCTTGAGGATCCCATGTGAGGGCTTGTCTTGTAACGCAGTTGGGCGCTTTACTCAATGTGTATCCTATGCACTTGCAACGCTTCTTCCGGATTTCTTCCTCCACTGGAATCTGGTTTGTTCTCTCCCACAATAAGTTGTTGCTCATAGCATCTGACTAATGGATTCGAAGTATTTTGCGTAGACAGCTCTTAATAAACACTGCTATCTTTTGGATGATGACTTTCGTAGTTCTCCAGGTTTCCACCCCGTAGAGTAGAACTGCCTTGACATTTGTATTGAAAATTCTAAACTTGTGGTTGGTTGACAGTTGTTTTGATTTCCAGATGTACTTCAGTTGTAAATATACTGCTCTCGCTTTACCGATCCGCGCTTTCGCATATGCATCAGATCCACCATGTTCACCAATGATGCTGCCCAGATATGTAGAGGTTTTTACATCTTCCAAATCTTCTTTGTCAATTGTGATTGGATTGGTGCATGCTGTTTTGTATCGGAGGATCTTGCTTTTCCATTTGTGTATATTGAGACCTACTGCTTCTGAGACTGCTGCTACACTGGTCGTCTTCTCCTGCATTTGTTGTTGCGTTTGAGATAGAAGGGCCAGATCGTCAGCGAAGTGTAGATCGTCCAGCTGCATCAGAGATGTCTTTTGTATCACATGTTCCGCCTCAGATGTTGACGTCTTCATGATCCAGTCGATCACCAGGGAGAAGCAGAAAGGTGAGAATAAGCAACCTCGCACGGCACCTGTCTTTACTTCGAACAAGTCTGTGACATGTCCTCTATGCATGATTTTACAGTTTAATCCATCATAATTCATCATGTCGACTATCCTCTCACGCACGCCATAGTGTCGAAGTAACGTCCATAACTTTTACAATCACTGTAGATTATTCAATTTGTTTTAAAAAATCCGCGTTTCAATTCGAATATAATCTGATATTTATTATTCTTCTTTAAAAAATATGTAACTGAAACACAATCAAAGTTCTACTGAGAAGCTCTAACCAATAGACTTCAATTATGTCTGTTGTAGAGTTCAACACTTACCGAATATAATTGTGGATAATGGTAGAAATTTGCAAATTGATTGAATTTAGACAATAACACTATTGAATACTATTCGGCTTAGTAATCTATAAGTTAAACGTTTCATACATGAGACCGATAGGTCCTTGATTCGAATCTCACATATGAGATCATGAATGTGCACTGTCACTGAAGAATCCCATACGAGGACGAAATGCCTATATAATGTTTCAAAGTTTTCTGTAACTATAACATAGACTATTCACATTTGTTTTAATTTAACTTGTCATTCTTCAGAAAAAACGAAAATTCGTTAGATTTCTCTTTCAAAAAGGAAGGAAAAAGGAAAAAAAATATAAACAAACAACATAATTATCAGCACCGGAAACATAAACGTGAAGTTCTGTTTTTGATTGTTTACAGAAAGAAAGGAGAATATAAACGAATGTACTCGTTGAATTAATGAGTTGGTTAAAGTAATTACAAATATGGAGAACTTTGAAGCATTAGACAACCGTTTCGTACTCGTATGGGACTCCTTAGTGACAGTCTGCCTCCACTCGAACCTAGGACGTGTCGATCTCTCACGCGAACACTTTACTTATAGATTCAATGGTGTTGTCGTCTATATTCAGCGTATCCATGAATGGATGCACAACCATTCATCTATTGTCTGGGGTATATACTTATCTGTATGGAACATGGATTAGACTCCACTCCTGGAAATCTTCTTAGAGTCAGAGAATAGTGAGCACATTATGATTATGATCAGAACATGGTTTATTCTCTCTCACAGAAAACTGTTGTTGATGATATCCGACCAATGGATTTTGAGTATCTTGAAGAGACAACTACAGTATAACTGTCTTGACGTTCTTATTGAAGATTGAAACTTTGATAATGACTTGAAGATAGTTTGTTTTGAGTTCCATATGTTCTACAACTGTAGGAATGCTTCCATTACTTGACTAATCCTCACCTCGGCATCGGTATCAAATACTCTTTATTCGTAGACAATTCATATACAGGATGGTGGTTAGAGGTGGTCAACACGAAACCCTGAACCCGGGTTTCGTGCTACTTGGCACTCATCAACAAGGTTTACCCTAATATTGAGGGAACTGGTGCTCCCTGACAGATTCGATCCCGTGTCGATAGCATTCGATCTGTACTAAGAAGGACTTGACACTAATTTCACATTGATCACCACCTAATGATCAATCAATTGTGATTACAAGTCATATATTTTTACATTTTATCACATAATAATCAGATTGAGACAATCTTATCAATCCTGAATGTCAACTAAACAAAGATATAAACAATTTCTTACTACATGAATAAACAATTAATTATTGTTCTTTATTAATCCAATGAAATATATGTAATGCATGACTGATGGTTTAATAGATCATATACATTAGCACATTCAATGTACATATATATATATATGTGTATATACGAGTGTGTGTGTTTGAGTGTGCATGTGTGTGTAGTTCCATTGCGTTACATTTTAATAAGACAGTGTCATTTCAATTTTTCATCTTAGATACTAACCTTTTCCTTCTTCTATGATACTTTCAACACATCCCCCTTTTATCACTGTAATAATTAACTAGTGGAAAGTATGTTTGATCTAATTAAAACAAGAAAGAAAAATGGGCGGTGTGTGTATGTTTGTGGGGTGTGGATGGTTGGATGGATAGGTGATGGTGGTGATAATTTCAAGACAAATAGAAAAAAGCATGAAGATTTTAGAAAAAAGAAAAGAAATAAAGAGAAAAAAGTATCAGGAAGAACATTCGAATTCTTTCATTAATTGCTTATTGAGTTTCCTATGAATCTTTTTGCTGAATTGTTATTTCAATGTAATGAGTTATTGTTATGTTCTGAATGTTTTATTCAATCATAATGTAATTAACAACAATTGAGATAGGGAAGATTCATTTATGGTAGTCATACATCAAATGTATCATTAACACATTGATAAGACCCATCATTTATGGATGATCATTGAGTGACACCGAAGAGACAATGAGAATGGATACCTACTGATTACAACTAAATGAGGGTTATAAACTAGTATGATGAATTGATATGAGTTATCATGCCAAATGAATGAATGAATGAATTTCGTACCATAATCCAAGACTCGTTATCTTATATCTGATTGGTTTGTTCATAAGTTATTATCTTGCTTGAACATCTATAAATTGCCTCTTACAAACTCTATTTTTCCTTGATTGCTTTCGGCTTTCTTCGTCTCAATCTTCTGCTTTTAGGTATTCCACTCTCAAAAGGTGTTATATACTACTTATATCTGTCAACATAAGTAGCATATATCACGTCAATATATACGTGTACGATTCCTTGAGGTTGATTCAATTAGTTATGTGAGAAGAATTGTGAAGACTGAGAGTACATAGGAAGCTCTATTATAAGTGGTCAACTAATAATTCACTCATATTCACATGGACCTACTTATATGTCGTACATATCTTCGTGATATGGATTTTGTTACTTGTCTAGACTGTTGTAGGGTATCAAAAAGAGACATAGATGTTCGCGCGCGAGACCAAAGGTCCTGTATACGGCTACCGCGTGTACGATCGTGAATGGGAGGAGTCTCACAGTAGAACGAAACGGCCATCTAGTGCATTTACCCACAGTAGCTTCCCTCACGCTATCAATTCTCATCTAAAACGTTTCCTTGATTGAGACAGCATATGAAATGTCTAGTTTTCGAGCAACACATGATCTGTATAAACTAGTTTAGGGTAGTGTTGATCAATAGTTTACTCTCTGAATGATTTGTTATAAAGACTGAATCTAGTAGTATCATCCCTGTGTATAGTTGTAACAACGTATTCGTAGTTTAGTAAGTGTGTGAGAACATCCAAATATGGTAAGGACTATATATAATAAGTGTGTTATCATAAATAAAGAATGATTAAAGAATGGTAGGACTACCATGAAAGTGACCACGCATATATGTTCCTGGTCCTATGTTGGAACTGATTGACTGACTCACTGAATGTTATTTCTGAAGTTTCAGTTACTATGCAAGCCCAAATATTTTATTCTAGCTTCCGGACAGGCTAATTTATTTATCCATCTCAAGTCACATTTTGACCATCTTCATCATTCACACTCCATAATGATCATTCGTCTGATCTCATTGGAGTCAGATCAAAAGTTCGAACGATTTACTTTATGATCAAAGATGTATAGTGGTTTTCAATGAAATCCAGGACGCGCGTTTTGTCTTATTCGGGACTCGTCAAGTGGATGCACTTGCATCTCAGAGTTGATGTTCACTCTGAGACTCGAACCTTATATCTTTCGCTTCAACTGTGAATGCAGTTACATCCAGTTAACTGGTCTCAAATAGGACGAAGCTCATGTACTGTACTCCATTACTAGCCACCATTCATCATTCATTATATAGCTTGTGAATTAAGGAAATATCGAGGCCGACCTCACGGAATGTGCTAGGTTTGAAGTGACTACTAGTTTATCTAGTCTGTGAACAAAAAAAAGACTCTGTGACTAATGACCGATTACCTAGATATTCTGATGCATCCCGGCCCCGCTAACCTGAGAGAGAATTCGAAGTTCGAACGGGGGAGAAAATTCCACAAAACGCCTGAAGCACGAGCGTTAACAACACACACAAAAGCGTTACAAAATAGCACACTAATAGTACTTAAGATTCTTCCAAGTGGGAAATATGACAAGATGATGAAAAGAGCGTTTTTGCAGCAAAAACAAAGAAACCCAAATTTTCAGGATAAAATTACAAAATAAGGATCTTTTCCAAGTGTGTTCTAAAGATCTAACATCTTCAACAGGATTCCCATATACTAACAAGAGACTGATCAAATACAACCTTAAATAACAATGGGAAGATACAATACCAAGTGAACTTGATCCAATACCTTGTGAATTATTCATTTCATTACATCTAAACACGTTTATCACAGAATATCAAACTAAAACTTATTTCCATATTTCTTCTACAGATGAATTTGAATTCCAACATGTATCTTCACATAGCAAATATCAAGTGGCATGTTTACACACACATACACACACTACCAACCCACACGTATATCCACCCCCACCACCATCACCACCTACACATTAACTATCATAGAACTTTACAGAATCAACAATCATGCCAAATGAATAAATCAATAATTTTTTTTCTTAAAAAAAATCACAATTCAAATTTGTGTATGTGAATAAACCAACAAAAAAAATTAGAAAAAAATTCAGTTCAACTAACTTTTTCTTTTGATGCACACACAGTGTTATTCACGGTGTCACATAAACATACACATACACACACACACCCTCAGAACGAGAGAAGGTGGAGAAGGGTGTGGGGGTGGGGTACTAACATCATTTTAACTGATTACGTAATTTCTCCCTCTCTTTTTTGTTGTTTCTAATAAATTGTTCTTTGTTCCTTTATTCTTGATTTTATTTAAGTGATAAACCCCATTCATCGTGTTTATTTTCATTAGTGATTTCTTAGTTAGATTTTAATATTCGAAATGAGAAGTGTCATTTAAACAGTAGCAATAACACTACCACCACACCGTCACCATAACAACAACATCAGCGATAACATGAAGAAGAAGAAGAAGATGATGATGATGAAGACGAATAAGAGGAACAGAAAATTGACATATTGACTAAATGACTAAATGAATGAATGAATGGAGGTTTCTAAATAGATTTTAAATAAGAATAAGAATGATTCAGATGAAGATTTCCTTTTTTAAAAATTTATTGTTTTGAATGTTTCTAAAATCTAAGGAATGTGTTTTTTTCTTTTCTTCTCTTTTTTTCTTTTCTTAAATTTGTTTTCATTGCTGTTTTACTCTTCATTACTTTTCTTTTTCTTTTTGTTATTGTCGTTGTGTTTGTTGTTTTAGAAACAGGATGGCATGGAGACAGATGATGATGATGATGATGTAATGGGGGAAATTCGGTAAATGAAAAATTGAAATTACCCAATTGATTGATTCATTTTATAATAAATTTTGTTAGATTAAAAAGAAAAAAAGTAATCAATCTCAATTTTGTTTTAATCATTGAAATTCATTTTTCGATGGTATCAGAATTAGATTCATGAGTTGATCAGACCTAGATGCATCCATAGAAAACTCTGGAAACATTGAATAACTTTTTAATGTATGATTTACAGATGTTACTAAGATATTCTGTAATAAGGACTTGACACACATGACATTGATCAACACCCAGTGATCAATCAATTATGATTACATCTCAGTCCTACAGGAGGTCGGTCGCGGCCCTGATAGCTCACTGGTAATGTCTCTGACTGTGAAGCTGGGTGACACGAGATCGAATCCGCCAGAGAGTATCATTTCCCTCAAGATTACACGTATACCTTGCTGACGGGTGCCAAGTAGCACGAAATCCTGGGTCCAGGATTTCTTGTCGACTACCTTCAACCACAGTCTAAACTCAATATATAGTGCACGCAGTGTATAAATCTGTTCATTGGTGATACAAATATTTTTGTTAATCAATCACGGACCAAGTTATAAAGATTGACAAGGAGCCTGTGCATAAACTCTCCACATTTCCATTGTAAACTTTCGAATACAAAAATTCTAGTCTTTCTCCCTACCAAATATATAAGCCGTCCGGTGCTTCCAGGTTTTCCATAATGGTCTAGCTTCAACTGACTCATGATCTCAACTATTATAATATTCACGAAATCTCCTTCTGATATTAATCAACGTATGCTCACTTGTGACTGACTTTAAGAGGTATTTCCTAGAGTTCTAGTGAGAAGCAGTGACCAGTGGAGTTCAACCGGGTCTGTTGTGATATAATAACTCACTGAAGACAATGGTGTACGGTGGCTAAATTTCGTGAAATGGTTGAAGTTCGACACCGTTGGATGCCGGCTCAGTGGTTTAGAGGTTAAGCGTTTGCTCACGAGACCGATTGGTCCTATGTTCGGACTTCGCAAGGCATGGTCGGGTATACGCAATGCTGAAGAGTCCAGCAGTAGGACGAAACGGCCGTATAGTGCTTACAGGTTTCCCAAGATGATCTAGCTTCAATTGACTCATTATCTCAACTACTGAACTTTGAAGGATTAATTCTCCAAATAATTGTTCTGTATAAGAAATAAGTAGTTCTCATAGTACATTACCATAAGATTTGATCTAGGAAGACTATGAGTGTTTATCAATCAACCATCAAATAGGAGAATCTGATCAATATAGCGAATATACGTATCACCTACTCATTATAACTCATATGGGAGTTATATTGTAAGGAACAAGAACACCACTGGGGACAATTGAATGTATTTGACACAAAATTACAGGACTTGTGAATAAAATACTACAGTTATGAAGTAAATGCTTAATCTGCAAATTGTCCAACAATTGTCTCAAAATGACTCAGACTTTATTGTTCTTGCATTTTCATACAAATTGCATTCTGTTCCCATTATTTACTGTTCGATCCTCTTGTCTCCCTGCTGCCAGACATTCTGTTTACGACTAACATCATCCATTACTTATGTCAATATGAGTAGCACAAACCAAAATATCTCACAACTAACTTTGTACATATCTCTCTTACAATATTTTTAAAACGAATCTATACTACTAAAAAGTAGTTTACCATTTATATAAAATAAACTCATTTGACATGATTGTTGCTTACTTGAATCTTCCCATTGATGTTTAAGAGTACAGTTGATTAGTATCTCTTATTGACATATGTGTATGCCGTACAGATCACCTAGATATTGTGTCAAATCACAAGTATTATAAGCTTGAATGTATGGTGACTAGTAGTGGAATCATCAAAATTTTCTTTAACATTTCTCTATGAAAAATATACAGAAATACAAAACCCTTTTTACATGATCTATTTCCAAGATGTATTCTTAATAGTAATAATCATAATATAGACATCATTTCATTAATGATTACGTAAAAGAAGAAATAAATCAAAGAGAAGGGTGAACAACAACAACAACAACCAAAATCAATCATTCATTCATATGTACACATAGATACAATTCATAGATCAAACACAATGTACACAAGCAATGAGAGAGAGATTGTGGGGGTGGGGTTGAGAGAAGACAGTGGATCATATCCAGATGAGGATAGTTAATTTAATCCGAAACTTTTTGTTTGTAATATGTGTATATACAAGTGTATTAATGAATATGCAATTTGTTGTATGATAAGGGATCAATGATATTAATCCTATGCTGATGATCAATGATAATACAGAATGAATGAGTGAATGAATACAATACGATCATATTTGACGTATAATAGAAAAAAAACACCCAGCCAGACAAATAGTTTCAATGGAGATAAACGTTAAGGAACAGTAATCCATCACAGTCAAACAAACAAACAAACAAATATCCCCTATGTTATTATCTTAATAAGTCGTAATGAAATTGTATCCCATCTATATAGAGTAATTAGTTATTATTGTTGTTGTGGACGATGTTTTTCTTCAATTTTCATTGAGTAAAAGTTCCATTCAAGAGATTATATCGTCTCAGTCTGACACTGTTCAGAAACACAGGTAAATGAGATGAGAGTTTAGTAGGTTGAGATTGTTCTATAGTTAATCATTTCACATAGTGATTGTCGGAGGTCATCAATAAGGAACTCTGTGTCCTGAACTTGTTAGTATCATACTGATTGTTAATCTGATCAAAAGTTAATTCCATATTCACTTTTTCATGTAGTTTAGAATCGACATAGAACATACAAAAATAGTTTTGCATTGACTTATGGTAATGTAACTCATCAAGCTGACAAGTGACAACTTAGTTTTAAGCCAATACTTAATACTCAAGAATTGATGATAATACTCAGCCGGATTCAGACTTATAGATTAAAAGTTGAAATTCGAACCCCTTAATCAATAATCTACCTCTTCAGTGATTTGTATAAATAATTAATGACTATGGTACCATAGACAGTCTTCTGGTTAGTCTGGCGCCACTCAAAGATCGTCCATAAATTATAGGTCTCACTGGTTCAACATCAAGTATGATATGCTTGTAGTTATTTTAACGAAGATGTAGGTGAAGAAATTATTCACCTTCCATTATTTTGCCCCTAAATACTCCAGTATAGTCAAGAGGGAGAACTGACTGTTCTCACTCTTGAATTGCTCTCAAATGACCACATATATACAGACACAGTCAGGGAATTCCTACTAAATGCCTTCTCCCTCCATTACTATTGTTCACGAAAATGAGAGGACGAGAAGCGAATGTCTGGCGCTTTAAACGAGCTGGTGGTCACAAAGAGTTCATCTAGAGGAGTTAGAAAACGTTGATTCCAAACCGATGATATACATGGTCTCCAAGTTCCTAAGGAAACAAATGGTGTATAAATCTATTGTTGCTCACCAACTACCATGGGACTGCATCTCTTAACGTTGTTCCACTACCTTGTGGATTAGACCTTCAGGTCAAACCCACACGTTTCCGTTTGAGCACCTGGGTAGCATCTCAGCCTTCACACAAATTAAATGGTTTGTGTGTCATATATTTATTTTGTCTCTTCTTGCACCAATGTATATATCTATTTAAATAAGTAAATTCCATCTCCTCGATCTTCTTCCTTGTATTGTAAATATCTCGGTTTTTACACTGTTTCAGTTCCGGTTTGTTACAGTTGTTATATATTTTATAGCTCAATATTAACGTTCCATTATGACGTATCACTTCACAATATCATGTATTACTCAATGTATACACACATCAAACTTGACAGTGTTGAGTTCACGAACCAATTAAAGCAAGGCCACTTTGGAAAACCTGGAAGCACTGGACGGCCGTTATGTCATAATATGTCTAACTAATGTTTACATTCAACCAATCCATGAAATTGCACCACCGTCCACTATTGTCTTCAGTGATTTAATATCTCACGACAAATCTGGCTAGAACTCCAGAAAAATACGTCATGCAGTCAGTCATTAGTGAGCACATGATGATTGTTGTCAGAATAAGGTTATGTGGAGATTTTATTTGTCCCACCAAGATGCTTGGTACCAGTGTGGTTGCGCCACAGGATTGAGCTGTACTATTCAGACTGTAGCGTGAAAGCCTATACGACGTCTGGTTCTCCTATGAAGCGTGATTGAGCTGTATTGCTCGCGTTGTCAAGTGAAAGTCCGGATGGTGTCTGGTTCTCCCGAAAATTAATGTAAAATTACCCTGGCCCACAAATGTATATTATATAACTAACTAACTATCGAGATTGTATTAATTTGATAGTTGGATTCATAAATTGGGTCAAGCTAGACCATCATGGAAAAACTGATTCATGCTGATATGGAACTCTTCAACAGTACGCATCCAAGACATCGATCTCAGGATTCGAACTCAGGACCTAAAGTCTCATGCACCATCTAGTACGTTCAAGTTTTCCATAGTGATCTAAGTTAAATTGACGCATGAATTCAACTACTATAACTACTAAAATCTTCGCAACCCCCCCCCTCTGTTTTAAGTAATGAACGGTGTTGACCAAAGTAAACTCTACTTCATAAATCATTAATTAAAATGAAACATTCATTTTAATTCCACTATAAAACTAAACTACATATCAACATTAAGGAATATTGATAGTGATATTTATTTATTAACTTTCTAACTGATAAACAAATTAGTTAGTAACACGCATAATCACCCATATTCTCACGCACATACACACGCACACACGCACGTACTTTCACTCACTGGCTCGCTCGCATACCCCTCACACACAGACACGATTCTTTCTCGAACATTATCATTAACAGATTCTATTTCTCGTTGTGTGTGTGTGTGTGTGTGGATTTTCACTTCAATTTTCTTTACTCTTTTTTAATCTTTAATCAGATCAATAGTAACTTGTATACTTCTTTCTTCTTTTTGCTACTTTTCTCTTTTTTTTCGCTCTCTCCTTCTTTTTCTCTTTACCGGTCTCTTAATTATCCCATATAAAATAATATGTGATAGTTGGCGTGAAATTTCGCAGATTTTTTCTTCTCTTCATTTCTTTTCTCTCTTTTTGTTTTTCTTTACTTTTTTTAAAATTTTTATCTCATTACTAATGGAAACATATTTGTTAAAACTCTTTACCCCCCATTTTTGTTTGGATGACTTGACACAGAAAACCATGTCGATTTCAATTATTCTCTCCTTTTTTTGTATTATCGAGTTTATTTTATTTTATATTGTTTCCTTATCATTTTACTTGTAGAGAAAGGATAAGATGATGAAAAATGAGAAGGAGAGTTTATAGTGAAAATTAGTGATCATTGAATAGCTCACTAGTGATTACCTTCGTGAGGGAATTTTTGATGTTCTAGTCGTGATTAGTGGAGCTAATCCATGTAGAGATAGGTATCTATGTAAGTACAATTCAACATGGTCGCTCATTTTAATGGATTAATTGAAGTTAGAAATTAACACTGTTGGATGCTGACTGGCTCAGTAGTCTAGAGGTCAAGCGTCCGCGCGTAAGACTGAAGGCCCTGGACCCTGGATGTGCACTGTTAAGGAGTTACATAATGGGAAGAAACGGCCATTTGGTGCTTACAGATATTCATTGTTGGTTTAATTTCAATCGGTTCATGACTTCAATAAAAAGAAATTGACGTTCACTCAATGATCAGTGAAAATTTGTAATTTAGTGTGAGAGTGTAGGTTCTGGGTTTAACCGCTGAAGGAGTAGGTTTATGCTTACATGAAGCAGTTGTATGATTCTTCCTGATTCTTAATCTTACCTTCAGATGAGATCAATCTGACTACATCATAATTCAGTGTAGTTGAATGATAAATTCAGAATCTAATTGTAAAATAGTATAAACCAAAAATAAAATTAGATAGTTATCTCATGCTGAATGTGCAAATGAACCAAAAGCTTATGTGGTGAGTTTATCGACTTCGAAAGGAATATGGATATTGACTATTATCGATACAGAATAACAATCAAGTTACCTCACACTTGATGTCTATACGTACTCTGGTGTGATTAGTACTAGTAGTAGTAGTAGTACTCGTCGTCGTCGTCGTCGTCGTAGTAGTAGTAGTAGTAGTAGTAGTAGTAGTAGTATAATGAACGGAAACATAGGTGGAAACAATGGAATGTGTTTGAATATAAAATTATAGAACATCTTAGAAGTGTCTGAGAGCCAGAATTCATTGTTTTTTCGTTTCCAATCATTCTCTGTACTCGTCCTCTTTTCCTCGATCTTAACCTTCCACCGCCGGGTATTTCACTATTGATTGATGATACATACTACTTATATCTGTCAACATCAGTAGCACACAGCTCAGTAGTAGTAGTAGTGTTCGTAGAATACTTAAAACTAATGTATCCTCAACGTTAAACAAATACTTTTCTTAGACAATACCGTTAGCAAACAAAATGGAAAATAGGTTTTGTTTCTCAAATAAACTCTATTCGACTACAATTAATAATTTTTAAACCATATTTTTCTTGTAAGTCAAAATGGTTGGTGGTTAGCGGTGAAATCGAGGATGAGCGTTTAATCTTATTAGAGACTTATCACTTGGATGTACCTGCATCTTAGAATTGATGTTTACTCTACTACTAGAATCCTGTAACGTTGTGCTTCAAACGCCATAGTATTATTTGCTTAGCTACTGATTCCCGATCGCCTCATATTTTCTTGTATTCTTATTAACCAATCTAACAATACCATACAATATTACACTTCATTATTGTATTATTTACATAGCAGAAACTTTTAGTTAGACACTCATGTACTACTTTTATACATTCAGTGATTTATGTAAGCGCATTATGTTGTGAATGATTATTCATTTGACTCAACTGCCCCTCCAGCATACCTTCAACACACAGACACACACACATACACTCACTCATTCAATGGTATTAAGGCAAATAAAGAATCAAATTACTTAAGGGTTAATGTTTCCTTATAAAAATGAAAAAGAAGGAGAGAATCATTTTACTGTTATATTAACAATCTACTTATTGTAATAAATTAATTAGAATTGACATAATTTATCATTGAACTGTCAGAATGAATTGAATATTAAACATGAAGACTGTTTCATACTTAGATGGTGTTAAAATGTGTATGTGCATACACTTGCCTACTTAGTTACTTACTTACGCTTGTGACCCCCTTCATGGAGGAGAATAGGCTAACCACCAGCATTCTTCATCTAACTCTGTCCTCGATAAACTTTTTCAATCCGTTCTGGTTGCTATTCATTCTTTTCATGATGGCTTCCAATTCCTGACGCAGTACGTTCTTTCGCCCCTTACTTTTCTGTTTCCATTCAGGATTCTATATTAGGGCTTGTTTTGTGATGTATCTTGGTGATTACCGTAATGTATGTTCTGTCTAATTTCAATGTCTTTTCCTAGTTTTCTTTTCAGATAGAAGTTGGTTTGCTCACTTCCACAGTAAACTGTTGCTGATGGTATTTGGCCATCGGACATTCAGTATGTTAAGCAGACAATTGTTAATAGTTACTTGAACCTTTTCGATGATGGTTGTGGTAGTTCTACAAATTTCAGCTGCATACAGTAAGACGTTCTTATTGAAGATTGTGACTTTGATATTAGTTGATAGTTGTGTTTAGTTCCATATGTACCACCCAGAAGATACAAGTGATTACTAACAGTTATTTATGCAAAATACTTCGAATCCATTGGTTAGATTCTATCACAAACAACCCATAGTGGGAGAGAACAAACCAGATTCCAGTGCAGGAGGAAATCAGGAAGAAGCGCTGGAAGTGGATAGGACACACATTGAGGAAAACACTGAACTGCATCACATGGCAAGCCCTCACTTGAAATCCTCAAGGTCAAAGGAAGAGAGGAAAACCAAAACGCACATAACGCTGAGAAATGGAGACAGACATGGGAAGAATGAACAAAAATTGGATAGAACTAGAAAGGTAGGCCCGGAATAGAGTAAGTGTGTTGGAGAATGCTGGTCGGTGGCCTATGCTCCATTGGGGATCGCGGAGGTAAGTAAAGTAAGTAAGTCTCAGAGTCTACTAAGATGTTCTGTGAATCTGTATTCAAATTCATTTGATTGTGTACAGTTGTATTATCTTTTACTACAGTACTATCTTATTCAGTTTAATCACAAGTTTAAATAGAAGAAAGATGAATTAAGAATAAATCAACTGTCATTATCTCGATCTTCTTAACTTATATTTTAAAGAAATATTCTCCAGATGGTGGAGAAATTTGAACGTGTCACATCTACCTGTAGTTTGTACTGATGATATCATTGAGAACAACGATTGAAGCTTCACGACTAAATCATCCAGCTCAGAGAACAAAACTCCATCAAAAAGAAATATTCTTCAAACTAGGATTTTAGTTGATGATTCACTTGGAAATATAAATACATTATTGTCATGAGCTCATAATGATTAAAACAGTTGAAGTATTGTAGGCATAGGTGGAAAGTGGTTAGCTGTGGAAGGCAGGTTAACGCGCGTTTCGTTCTATTTATGACTCTTCATATACTTGTACCTGCGTGACAAATTTGACGTTCACCTCGAAACTGGAATTCAGTACTGTTTTAGTGACTCGTTGATCTGACTCCAATTAGATCGTATGAATGTTTGTTATCGCCTATCCTCGTATGTAATCATCGACTTAAATATGTCAAATAACGAGAATGGCATTTTGAATACATATATTTTGTATATGCAGCAAATAGAATAGAGAGAAGCGAAAAGACGCGCAGTAGAGATGGCAGGTAAGCCAACTCCTCTTTAACCAAGCGTTAATCAATATTTATAGTTAATACAAAAATAGGTTACAGACATGTGATGAGTAATGGGATATGAAGTATATACACACCTACGCGCTCATATAAAAACAGTCAAGATTGATAGGCGAATAAATAACAAGGTCAGAATGTGACTCAAGTAGCATGAATGGAATGGGCTTTCCGAAAGCTAGAATAAAGTATATGGGCTTAACATAATAACCGACACTACACCGTTCGCTTCAAACACCATCGCATTATCCACTATGCTGCTGAGACCTGATAACCACTTGCTTGTGCAACAGGGTGAAGTTTAAATTCGCTTGGCATTGTTGTTTAATTGAATCTTCCCAGTGTTATTTATAACCGCAACTGATCAGTATCTTGTTGACATATGTACGTACTGTGTGTATTGCCTCGATACTGCTTTTAATACCAAGCATTATAAACAAAGGTGGACAGTGGATAGTAGTGGAATCTAGTACGAGTGTTCCCAAACCTCAAAGGGGAGATTCAAGTATATAAAATCAAGTGAATTTACTTCGAATACTGGTTACAAACTAACCATCATATCACTCATTATTATTATTTATTATTTAAACACATAATAATTGGTGCGGTGAGGCACAGAATATATATGCGCCACATGAATCATTCTATTATTAAGGGCTGAGATACTGACGGAGTGCACAAACCAAAGCAGGTGATCTTCTTATGGGGTCACACCAGGAGCCTTTGACCTACTGGTCTAGTCCACAAGGCAGAGGTAACACATAAGGAGATGAATTTACATGGCAACCGATGACTGATAATTGGTTCGTATATAGCATTTATTCACTTGGGATCCTGGAGTCCCTATACATCATTGGTTTGGAACCAGGGTTTTCCAACCCTCTAAGTTGATTCTCCATATCCACCAACCCGGTTAAAGCACGAGATATTCACTTTTTGTTCTTTCAATCTCGTGAAAAACAACTCCATCGTGAGAAGTCTGTGGGTAGAACTTCCTTGTCATTGGTTGTTTGCATGTGACCAAATGAGAGTATTTCTTAAGGGATAGCTAACTCTACACACTCTCGCCCGTATCAGGGAATTTGCGGGAGCTTATTATCATTGAATATTGAACAATACTGCGACATTTTCGATTAATCAAATATGAATATAACATTTTTACAAAAAATGTTATTAAGACAAACAACAGAGGCAAATGTCTTGAAATTCCTTCATATTAAACTAACCTTATTTCGTTTATGTCAATGAGATCTATTCAATGGTTCAATTAATTATGAAATGGGACATAAAACACATAATGGAATTAATGAAACAATCATCCTTTTTAGGCTTCATTAAGAAAATTTGTATGGACGTTCGTATTGAAGATTCTGACTTTGATATTATTTGACAGACAGTTGTTTTGAGTTTCATATCGTCTTCAACTTCAAGAATGTTGTCCTTGTTTTCCCAATCCTCTCCCTTACGCCTGTGTGTTACTTTTTCTTGATTTCACTAAAAGTATTTGATATTATTACAACATTCACTGATGAAATAGACCATGGAGTTAATGAGGAAGATTTATTATCTAGGTGAATACATTTATGATACTGACATTTTATTTATAGTTGATTTACAATGTTTTCATTGCTTATGTTCACTGGAAGTGGGGGTAGAGCTGTTAATAACTGCTGGGAATTAGTTGAAATCAAGGAAACTGTGAGCATGTTAGAAGAATTTCAGGACACATGGTATTCATATCAGTCTATAATCAGTAGATAAATCAATATGAATGAATAGGAATATAGCTAACCAGTTATCTGTTTGATTGAACAAAACATTCAGTGAGAATGTTGAAACTGATGAATATCAAATCTCTGAAGATGTTTAATCGCAACTAAAGTAGATTTGCTTAGCGTTTTGAATGATCAATTTCAGATTGAAGCAAATTCTCTTAATGCTTTCTGAGATCATAAAAGGCACCTATGAGCTAACAAGTGATTGGTCTCTGTGTTGTGATCAGTGTCATGTATGTCAGGTCTTTCTTAGTGCAGACTAAATCCTATCGAACAAGTTAAAATGTGACCACTCATCCGACTGATTCGAAATTGTGTGCACTATGTTGAGATACCGTCTCTCACTGTGAAGATAAATGATATGGCAACGAATCTGTCAAAAATTATCACTTCCGTCAAGATTACAGGTACACCTTGATGACAAGTGCCAAATAGTACGAAACCTGGATCCTCGGTTACCTGTTGACTACTTCCAACCACCATCTTAATTTTGAATCAAACTACCAATATTAGAAAATAGATTGTCACTGAAACAAATGAACAACTGGCTAGAATGATTTCATTTAATCTGGTTCTCAACATGATCTATTGCAATATACACGGTATGGTGTTTTCCATATCCAACTGCATTCAATCAAATATAGTTTGTGGTAATCGCAGGAAGCACTTGACTGATTCAATTTTGGTACCTATCAGGTTGTATCCACAAGCAGTAATTCACTTTAATGGGTTAGATATTAAATGATTCCATGTTAGCAGTATAGTGTTGTGGAGAATAATACGTTTTTGATTGGGATCATGAAATGATCGATGTTAGACCACAATTGAATGCATGTAAGCACTGAACGGCCGTTTCGTTTTAATATGGGACTGTTCAGCAGTGCATATCCACGATCCCGCTCACAGAATTTGAACGTGGGGCTCTTAATCTCCACAAAACTGCGCGACCATCTTCCATTTTTATTGAGATCAGATCCGCCAGATCAGCTCCACTGGTCACGGCTTCTCACGTTATGTTATTCATATATTTGCTAATCAACAACTGATGCTAACTTTAAGGCAGGGTTAAAAGCATTAATTTCTATATATTCATCTATGAAAGCCACAATACGCGAGAAATCATTATGTTACATTGTTATCTCAGAAGTTTATTCAACACAAATAAAGTCAGAAAAGGTTTTGTGGAGATTGTAACAATTTCAATAGTTGAGATCATTAGTCAATTATAGCTAGCCCATCATGGAAAATCTGAAATCACTGAACAGCCGTTTCGTCCTATTGTGAGACTCTTAAGCAATGCTCATCCACGACAACTAAAGTTATTAGATTGAATTTTCTCTCCCGAAGTTTGTTTCATATTTTCTAAGAACTAAGTGATAACACTGTTCAAAACGATCATATAAATAGAATACCCATTAAAGTAGTCAAAAGAAGTATGATTCTTTTTTTGAATAATTGAGTTCATGAATTAATGATAGTTAAACTATCATGAAAAACCTAGACGCATTGTGTTGGGGTGATCCAGCAAATTTCTTGCAAAAGGCAAGCAAGCATTAGAAAACACTGAGATCCGTTTCATCCAATCACCGTTCACTTGAAGTTTTAGCTAGAAATATCGAGGAAATGAAACGTCACATGTACAGGCTCTGATTGGCTAATTGCCATACTGCTATTATGTTGAGTAGCATTTCAGAATCTTCTAGCAACTCAAATACATTTAAAATATTATAAAAACCCTATATTTTCTGTATTAAAATGAACCTTTGGAGTAAGGTACTTCTCGCATACTTTGCGTCTTCTCTCTCGTGTTCAGGTCGATGTATAGTTTTAGCTTTAGGGGTTACAGAGTAGCTTAGGAGACGGATATGGCGTTCGATTTGCAGGACTTATCACACTGGCTAACGATCCCGTCTCAGTACGGGAATTCCTTAATGTTGCGCCTTCACTATTTCACCCGATGAAGTTTGAACCCATAACCTTCGATCTCTCACGTGAACACTTAATCACTAGACCCTCAAATCGGTCATTATCTATCAATGTTAATACCTAACTTCAATCCTTCTTTTTATTTGTTATGAAGAAATTTCTAACGAGATTTTGTTCTTCTTTTTTCCCTTTACCGGAAAAATCAAACGTTGCATAATTTCTAATGAATAAATAAATCATATTCTAACAAAAAAATGAATGAAAAATTAAAAAAATGAAGAAAGTGAGTGAGAAGAAAACTTTCTGATGGAATTATTGATTGTTTTTGTTTTTGTTGTTGTCGTCGTCGTCGTCGAATAAATTCCCCACAGAGTATACTCTTAACATTAATATAGATGCTTATTCATGTTTATTCTCGTCTGTTTTTTTTCTTTCTCTTTCTTTTTGTTTTAACTATCATCATCCTCATCATCACCGACACCTACTCCACAACCATCACCACCTCCTCCAACACCACTCCCAACCTTCAGTTTGTTTCTGTTTGATTTATTTATTTTTCATCAATAAACATTTTCTTCATAAAGCTAATTCGCTTGTGGAGAAATTTTTCAACAATGTTCAGTATTACGTAGATATCTATATATTTGATGATGAGAAGTTTATCAGATATAAAGTTCTCTTCCAAGATTTTGAACATTAGTATGTCAATACTACTACTATGAATACTACTAATACGAAGACGACGAGGAATACGATTACTACTACTACTACTACTATGACGACGACGACATTTACTACTACGACTACGACTACTAATGATACTGCGACTACTACTGATACTGCGACTACTACTACTACTACTACTACTACTACTACTACTACTGTAGTGAATGAGAACAGACGGGAGGGGACAATCGAATGTATTTCAATACAGAATTGCGGAATCCCTTTGGTAATATCTGAGAACTACACATTAAAATATAATGCTCCGTTTAGAAAATATCAATCAATTGTCTCCAACTTCATTGTTTTTTCGTTTCTACATCAGTCATTCTTTGTTGTTGTTCTGTTTGTTCGACCTTCCTAACTTTCTATCGCCAGATATTGTTACTTTCGATTGATCACACATACTACTTATATCTGTCAGCATTAATAGTACACAATACAGTACTGTTCCAACTGTTTTTCTATTCATATTATTAATTTCAAACATCTGTGGTGATATTATATCTTGTAATGATGTACATTTCTACCAGGATTAATATTGTTTTGATGAACTCATTGGCTGACTGGCACAATAAACAAGATGCAGATGGTTTCCATGACAAATCAAGGGATGATTCGGAAACCAGCAACTCAGTTAACTGCTGTTTCATCACATGTTAGTATTATGTTTCAATAAATTTATATTCAATTTAATTTATGGATCAGTTTATGTGAAGATAATGACAACTTGAGAAGTAATGTCAGTCAGTTAGTCACTCAATCACTCAGTTAGCTACAACGTAGGACCAGACATGCATGGGTCCAGGTTGCCAAAACTCGTTAGCACAGTAAGATGAACACTGGATTCATAGAAATAGTTAATTCAGTGGTGGTAATATGTAAACCAAAGATTGCATATAAGGTAATGACAGAATCTAAGGATTTCTATGTTGGAATTCAGTTAGCTTCATAGACGACACTATCTGTGTAATGAACAATAACACAAACGGTCAAGCAAACTTTATTGACCTCGAATAATAGAATCTCTTGATGAAATCTGAGAACCATACAGTGAATATTTCATTTGCAAAGTGTCAATCAATTGTCTCATACTTCATTGTTCCTTCGTTTCCATACTAATCACTTTCTGTTCTTGTACTCTTCTCTTTGAATTGTTTTTTGACCTTCTACGTTCAGACATTCCACTTTCGATTAATGACACATACTTCTTATATCTACCGATATCAGAAACACACACCATGGTATTATCAGAGTAGAAGAATTCCGTAGAATATGAAGGGGTAGTAAAATCAGTTTGTTAGACGTATCAATAAATTGTCTATTAGCGTTAAAGCATTTGAAAACTATACACAAAAATCAATATTTTGTCAATGATCTTTATAGTTAGGCCATCATTGAAAATCTGAGATTCATCAATAATGCGCATCGACGATCCTGAACGTGGTATCACAAACCACGATCTTCAATTTCGTGCGCGAACACTTAACTTATGAATAACGGATCTGATCACAATCAGACGGTGTTAGTGTGTGGCTACAATCAATCCATAAAATTGCGCTACCGTCCACCATCTATAGAAAATTAATACCACCCAGTGTAAAAGAATCGTCAGTGCCAAAAATAATTTATTTGGTTTAATTAATTCTTATTGTCAACGTTTAACTACTTACAAGTTGTTAGTAGTTTATTTATTGTATTCAAAGATGAGCATTGATTCATGTAAATCCAAGCATCTGAATACATTTCAATATGATGTGGGTATGATGCGACTTCAAGCTGGGAATAATCCAATGAATTCAACATCAACTTTCATCTGATACCAAGTTGTTTCAACAATGTTTGTCATCAATAATTAAGTAACACAGTTGAAGTAGAAGTGAAATTATCGATCTGATTAGTGAAATCCATTTAGTAACAGTCGAATTCTCAAAATTTGGTTTTCCATGGTGATATAGCTTTAATTGATCCATAAAATCAACTATTAGAAATTTTTGCAGTACCGTAGAAGCCCCATTTGAACAATAATCATCATGTGTTCACTTGTGACTGACTTTGTGAGGCATTTCCAGAAGTTCTAGAGAGAATCCGTGGTCAGTGTAGTTCAACCGTAGATATCATTGCGGCAGTAAATCAGTGCAGACAATGGTGAATTGTTCATTCTAATTGACTTGTAACTGTATCGTAGCACTAACTGTTTGTTCCGCATGTAAATTATTTGGAAAATAGTTAAGCATGTATATGACCCACTCAAAGCTACATTGTTTGTTCTGCTTTTAAAATATGAAGGATTAGTGTATCGTCCATCTAGTAATTCAATTTTTCTGCAATCTTCAGTTATCCAGATGGATTGATTTCAGAGAAACTATGTCAACGATTCTCACCTCTAGCTATTGTTTCCTGAACAATATTTACTTTGTATAATGTAATCCTCCTATCAGTCACAACTATTTATTTGGTATATGATGGTTGGTTTGCCTCCAATTGTTCTTGTGTTCGTTAGATTATATGGTATTGATTGTAAAGATTTCTTTGGTTCTGTGCGCAAACACCTAGTCGTGGAGGACACAAATAATTCATTTTTCTGATTTCGAAAGTGTTGTTCACGTGGAATAGGATAATGAATCCATTCAGTATATTTTATGTTAATGTAGTGTTTACTGAACAGTTTGATAAGCATTTCCTGATGAAGTGTTAGAGTGTGTCTTGGTTTCCAATGTCCTGTATATTTTCCTTGCGTTTTTGAATAAAATGACAATGCCACAACATGACATCATAATTTCAAGTAGCATGGAACGAATGTATTATTGTCACTTGACAAAACCATGAATCAAAATCCCGACATTATTCACCTCAATCTAGTCATTTATATGTACAAAAAGCGGTAGTTACCATGAATCAAATCCTTAATAAACTACAATTCAGTAGATTTGTAACAGCTTAGGTTGGTTGGTTAAGAGTTGACCCCAAACAACCAAGCATATGCCAAAACAGTATTGTTCAAGTATTCATTCACTTCCTTATTTTGTATAAGCGTTATATCCCCTATTATCTTATGTTGAATGTTGAGAGCCTTCATTTGTCTGAACAGATAATCCCACGCTCCACTGTGACTGCGCAAAGATCGAAATAAAGACCTATTCACTACTTGTCTGGTTTCTTCTATCAATAGCGCGAATGTTACCTTAAGGCACGAAACTGGTGAGACCATTTTGAACACAAATTTAACCTCATTTCTGTTATTAACATTTTTTTACTTAATCGTAAAAGTAGACCTGATTATACGTAAACTAAGTTGAGTATATAACTAGTTTATTCCGTATTATCTTAAGTTATTCGTGTTATAGTAACCATTTTTCGTGCTAACTTTCTTGCTTTATTTGTCACATACCTCATGTCAGACTCAATAGAAACCCATAATCTGGAGGATTTGTCACCAGTTGAGATAGACACTGTTATGACTACGAAATCTCGACTTCCAGAATTTGATCGTAGTGATCCTGAGTTGTGGTTTGCTCAACTAGAGCATTATTTCACGAGACACAATATCAAATCTGAAGGGATTCGCTATATAGACTTGTGTTCTATCCTTCCTCCTTCAGTCGCCAAAGAAGTCCGTGACTTGATTCTAGATCCACCATCACCACAACCATACACCATCTTAAGACGAGAGATAATGAACCGTTTATCATTATCAGATAGTCAAAGAATCCAAAGACTTTTTCAAGGTGAAACACTAGGTGATCGGTCGCCGTCACAGTTTTTACGTCACCTCCAAGTCTTAGTGGGTGATAACACAGTGGGTGAAGCAGTCCTAAAACAAGGATGGATACAAGCCCTCCCATGCTACGTCCAACACTGTTTGGATGCACAAGATCCTGAAACCTCATTATCTCATTTAGCGCGTATAGCCGATAGAATAATGGAAAGAGGTGCTCCAACTGGATCAGGCACAATAAATCACACACAAAAAGTAGAATCAGCAAAAGACCCCGTCATAGAAGGAATCATTGCGAGTGTTAAGAGTCTCACTGAGGCTGTCACTAGAATGCAAATGGGTCATAGAAACAATAGCAGGTCACCACAACGACCACGATCCAAGTCACAAAACAGGTCACAAATGTCCAGACAATCTGGGCAGTTTTGTTGGTACCACTGGAAGTTTGGTGTCAACTCAACCAAGTCCATGCAACCATGCGCCTGGCCTAAGCATAATTCTAAGACAGCGGGAAACGAGTAACCCCTCCCCAGGTCGCGACGACTGAGGAGGGGCGCCTAAATAGTCGCTTGTTTTATGTTAGAGACAGAAACTCGGGCTTGAATTTCCTGGTGGATACTAGCGCCGCTCTTAGCATCATCCCTCGAAATGAAACTGAGATTAGTCGAGAAACATCATCAATTACACTTCAAGCCGCAAATAAAACTAAAATCGCGACATTTGGGCAGAAAACTTTAACCCTAGATTTGGGGTTCAGGAGGCAATTCCCTCGGTTTTTCACGGTAGCCGACTTAGATCTGGCAATACTGGGGATGGACTTTCTAGAGAGATACGAATTTCTAGTTGACACCAAGAAACGGCGATTAACACTAAAAGAAACTTCGTATTACACAAAAGTCGAAGAAAGTCACATCAGCTCTCTTAACTTGATTCAAACTCCTCCAGTAACAACAGCGAAATTCCAAGATATACTCGCGGAATTTCCAAACTTAACTAAACCAAACCCACAGCCTTCCAAAGACAAACTAAAAGTAAGTCACACTATCAAAACCAAAGGTGCACCTGTGTTTGCAAAACCCAGGAGACCAGTACCAGATAAGCTCAAAATCGCTAGGGCCGAGTTTGATTATATGCTACAACTGGGTATTATCCGTCCAGCTATTACAACACCCTTTGGCTTATTCGAGTTTGTACGCATGCCATTTGGCCTGAGAAATGCGGCACAGACATTTCAAAAATTCATAGACAACCTACTTCGAGATATGCCATTTGCGCAGGGGTATATAGACAACTTGTTAATTGCCAGCCCCGATTTGCAATCACACGAACAGCACGTACAAATAGTGTTGAAAAGACTGGATGAACATGGAATAAGCATACATCAAAGTAAGTGTGTTTTCGGTGTTCAAACTTTAGAATTTCTTGGTCACACAATGAGCCCAGAAGGGATTAAACCGATCAAAAAAGAAGTAGACACCATCAAACAATACCCCATTCCTAGTTCTCTAACACAACTGAGAAGTTTTCTAGGTCTAATTAACTTTTATCGCAGATTCATACCAGGTTGTGCACAATTAATGCAACCTTTGACAGATTCACTCAAAGGAAAACCAAAAGAATCCAAACTGTCTTCTGACCCCGTCGAAGCTATTAAACAGCTTAAAGATAAATTAGCTCAAGCAACTACGTTGATGTATCCGGATTCTTTTTCCCCACTTGCTTTGATGGTGGAGGCTTCAGATAAAGCAGTAGGCGGTACCCTTAACCAACTGGTTAAAAACGCCTGGAAACCAATTGCTTTCTTCTCAAAAAGACTCGCTCCAGCCGAAACAAGGTATTCTACCTTCGGGTGAGAACTTCTTGCAATCTACCTAACCATTAAACACTTCCGACACATGTTAGAAGGCAGGGAATTCATAGTCTTTACGGATCACAAACCACTAACAAATGCACTTAAAGCGAGTGCTGATAAATACTCACCTCGAGAAGTCCGACACCTTGACTATATATCACAGTTCACAAGCGACACGTCAAAGGTCAGGACAATCAGGCGACAGATGCTTCATCTAGGCTAATAATGAACGTGCTACAGCAGTCTACAGTAAACTTCGAGACGTTGCAAAACGAACAAGAGCAGGATCTAGAATTACAAAACCTGCTTAAAACAAACAATTCAAGTCTTAATATAAAACAGTTCCCATCACCTGTCGATGGTATTCTAATCTACTGTGACACGACCAAGGCAATGTCGCGACCTTTCGTTCCCAACAGTATGCAAAAGTTGATATATAATAACTTTCATTCTTTGTCTCATCCTGGCGCAAAAGCTTCAACAAAACTAATCAATGCCAGATATATATGGCCGAATTTACAGAAGGATGTACACAAATGGGTTAGAGTGTTCAGCATGTCAACCATCAAAGATTAATCGTCACACAAATTCACCCATAGGTGTTTTCTTAATACCAGATGCACGTTTTGCCTATGTGCATATCGACTTGGTAGGTCCTTTACCACGTTCAAACGGTTTTAATTATCTTTTTACATGCATAGATCGATTTACCAGATTCCCTATAGCCATCCCGATAGCGGATATCACAGCGGAAACAGTAGCCAAGGTTTTCATGCAGAACTGGGTAACCATTTTTGGTACACCCATAACAATAACGACTGATAGAGGAGCGCAATTCGAATCCGAACTATTTAATAACTTGGCTGAACTTCTAGGCTCCAATAGGATACGCTGCACTGCATATCATCCTCAGGCTAATGGGATGGTAGAACGTCTTCACCATCAGCTAAAACCGCCCTTATATCTCACTCGAACCCCAATTTGTGGACAGAATTCCTACCATTAGCTATGTTGGGAATACGAACATCTGTCAAAACTGACGCACAGTGTTCAGCTGCGAAACTGGTTCTCGGAACAACTCTGAGACTACCAGGTGAATTTTTTAACCCTAATACTAACAGTCAAAAACTTAATTTAGAAAATTATGTAGATCAACTACGGGACCACATGTCTAAACTTAAGCCGATTAATACTCGTGAACAATCACGCGCCGTATATATACCTAAAGACCCAAGCAATTGCACGCACGTGTGGATAAGATGTGACAAAATAAAAGCACCACTCAGTCCTCCATTTGAAGGTCCTTTCAAAGTCGTCTCAAGAAAATCTAAATATTTCGTGATAGAAAAACATGGAAACATCGACACAGTAAGTATTGATAGGCTAAAGCCGGCTTATCTAGATCATTAACCACCATACGTGTTGTTAGATCGTTTAACTGACAAATCCATTACGGAATCAAAATGCAAAAACGATAAATCTTTACAAATGACTAAAACGGTTCGCTGGGCACATCCGATTAGCCAATCAAGGATGTTGACAGTTTCAGCTGCAGGATAAAATCTAACCACGTAGCTGATCACACCCTGCATCTACTTAAAAAATTTTTTTCCTCGTTCCGCCTTGTAAGATTCATTTTGAAGGTTTTGTGTGTTGGTGAAAATCCCTCCAGGTATATACTTGTACTTTGTTCCTATTGATCCCCTTAGTTGTACATTGTTGTATTTTGATTACATTTGAATTGTTAATATTTGTATTTTTGTTATAGTTTTTGTTTTTATTACGCATTCACTAAGTTTGTGTTTCTTCCTGAACTGCATCTGCGTTGTTTTACTTGACACTTGTTCTTGGCGGTAGCCATATTGATTTGTTCCTCCTGTTGTGTGTGATCTATCCAGCCAGGATAGAATAACGTTGATTTGTTGTGATTGGAAATTTTTCCTCATCTTCTATCAACTTCTTTATTTATTGTAATTTAGATTTAATTGATTGAACAATCATTGGTTGAATAGCCGGGTGATAATATTTGTTTAGGTAATGATTTACATTAAATTTATTATGAATTATAGAACCGCTAGTTACCCGATTACTTGTTCTGATTTCGACGGGAAAGGGCGCGTGTCTAAAATTCCCGGTAGGCTATTCTTCAACATCCAAACCGTAGTTTGGATCCTACAGTTCTAAACAATTATAACTTGGCCGAAATCCTTTGGCAATCGTTCGCGGATTTTGATTATCGTTTCTGGAAATATTTGGTCCTTTCGTTTATAATGCCAACTAATCGTCGAAGGAAACCAAGCTCAAAGTTCGTTGATGTTAATCAAGAATCCCCTATTACCAAACAAGTGCCTTTTGATGTCCTTAAGTGTCATGGTTCAGACTCGAATAGGGTTGATTATCATGGTAGTGACTCTAGTCTTAATTCGATGATAGATGACGTAAAAAATCTTAGATTAAAGGAGACGCAAAGGCTTGAATTACCAGGAAAGAGCGTTTCGCCTATAGCGCCTGTTGTTGGTCTAGAACTTCCAAAGGTTGAATTGAGTTATTTCGATGGACAGCCGAGAGGGTACTGGATATTTATAAGGCAGTTTGAGACCTATGTAGCGTCAAGAGTCACTGATGATAGCCAACGTTTGCTCTATTTGATGCACTATTGTAAGGGCACGGCGAAAAGAGCTATTGAGGGTTGTGTCATGATGGAAGCATCCTCTGGTTATAAGAGAGCAAAGGAAATTCTAAAACGTTTGTTCGGACAGTCTCATGTAATCGCTCGAGAAACATTAGAAGACTTATTCAATGCTGTGAATTTTGATTATACTGACGGGGACCAACTATCAAACTTGGCTATTAAAATGGAAAACTGTGCCATGGTCTTGGAACAGATGCATTGTACCTCTGATCTTAATTCCTTAGTTACCTTGGAAAGAATAGTGAGACTCTTGCCTCAACCTATGCAAGCCCAGTGGGCGGACTGGGTGGATAAATTGACCGAAGATGATAGAGAGCCGACGTTTCACAAACTCACTCAGTTTATCGCATCGCGTGCGAGAGTGGCTTGTAGTAGATTTGGACGGTTAGCAAATCGTTCTAGAAAAGGACATAACGTAAAGACGAACTGTCACGTGCAATCAGAGCAAGGGAATAGTTCGACAATGAAAACTAAATGCAGTATGTGTTCCTACGACCATGCCATTGATAAATGTCCACAGTTCTTAGCGCTTACAGTTCAAGACCGATGGTCTCACGCTAAAGGCAAGGGTGTCTGTTTCGTCTGTCTTAGACAAGGACATAAGGTTAATGAATGTAAGATGACAAGGCTCTGTAAGGTTGACAGTTGCGAGAGGAGACATCACGCTCTGCTGCACACTGACTCGACAAGCAACGTCGTAAATGATAAGCCATCATGCCCGAAATATAGGAAAAGAGTTGTTAATCATACCAGTAAGATACAGACATTAGAGAACGAAATACGTAAGCCTTATGACGTAGAGTTTTTAGATGCTTATTCAAGTGATAAATCATTATCGGTAGACGACAAGGTGGCAATAAAGATTGTGGAAGGTGGCACGCGCCTCGACAACGGTCATTTTGTACTTTCTATACCGTGGAAAAATAATCCAGATATGAAAGTGGGTAATTATGAAGTAGCAAAGTTTGAAGGGTATGTTGTCGAAGGATGTCAGTCTGCACATCAGGTATATCAAAAGTATTGAAAGTGATTTTACTAAGACTTATGCGGAGAGGGTCTTTGAAATATATCTGCGGTCTTATTATCGCCCTCGATGGTATTTACCTCATCGTGCAGTATTAAACATGAAAAAACCAGAAGAACTTAGAGTGGTCCTTGATTGTGCCGCCCAGTTTGCAGGGGGTTCCCCAAATGATATGATTTATCAAGAACCCGATACCACCGTTGAGTTAAGGTGTATAATAATAAGTTTTCGAAAGGAGGCAGTTGCAATCCCTGCAGATGTTGAAGAAATGTTCATGGAAGTGAAGGTCCCTGAGTCTGATCGAGGAGCTTCAAGATTTCTGTGGTGGCAGGAGGGAGACATGTCGAGGGAACCATACGAGTTTCAAATGACGTCCAATCCATTTGATGCCACATCCTCGCCGTTTCGTTTGAACTTTGCCTTGAATAAGACGACCCAAATATTTTCTGACGGTTATGATGGTTATGTTGTAGATGATGTCCAGAATAATTTCTATGTTGATGATTGCTTTATATCTATTCCCACTTGTGATCAAGCAAAGAGTTTCGTTAAGCAGATAAGTGAATTATTATGTAGAGGAAGTATACAAAAAATGACCGATCTTGAATCTTGGTTCAAATGTCCTACTTTATTGCATGGCGAACTTTATATAACAATCACTGACTGTCCGGAACCTACTCTTGACGATATTGAGTTTAGAAAAACTGCTGTGGTTAACTTGAGTAGTATAAAGTACAACAAGACACCTGTTCTCTCTTATTATTCCGAGTGGTTGAAATTAGTCAGAGTTGTAACCTGCTTTAGAAGGTTCATCGAATTCCTGATGGTACTTCGCTTACCGAGTTGTGAAGGATCCGTTCATCTAGGATGCTTAAAGGTCAAAGAGCTTGAGATTGCCAAGCGTAAGATTTTATTGATGGTTCAGAGAGAAGTGTATGGAGAAATTCATGGTGGATTTAAAAACAATGGTAAAGTAGTTAGTCACAATGATCTGAAGGGCTTATCACCGATAATGCTTGATTGGTTACTCTGCGTTGGAGGTCGACTAAGATACTCGGATTTCCCAAGTGCTTTTAAACATCCAGTAATTTTACCCAGTCGACACTTAGTGACGGAAATGATAGTTAGACATTGTCATAAAGAACAAGGACACATAGGAAGATCATTAGAAAAAGGGTATGGATATGTGTTTACTTGTTTGCAAACATGGGCAGTACATATTGAAATGATGTGTAATTTGATTACTGATTCATTTTTAATGGCTCTGTTACGTTTTATTGGAAGAAGAAGGAAACCTCCGGAGATTTACAGTGACAGTGCATCAAGCTTCGTGGTGACAGTTTCTGAGTTAAGCAAGTTTGTGCAGCAGTCGAATCAGAAGATAAACATTGAATTGTCAGCGAGGCCCTCATCCAACAGCATGGGTGGAGTTTGGGGAAGAGTGATTAGGTCTATATCACGACTGTTATCGTTGATCACCAAAGAACAGGTGAAGCAGGTCTCCTTGAAGCTTTGGATTAGTCTTTGTTTTCATTAATGTAGTTAGGTCGAGTAGGCGTACTGTTGTAAGTCCTACTCGTTCCTAGGTGTGATATGTTATAAAATGAACCATGACCGTAGGCGTCAAGGTAGCTTGTGTGGTATGGAGGGATTTTGGGGGCCGGTGTAAGATCCATTTTGAATGTTTTGTGTGTTGGTGAAAATCCCTCCAGGTATATACTTGTACTTTGTTCCTATTGATCCCCTTAGTTGTACATTGTTGTATTTTGATTACATTTGAATTGTTAATATTTGTATTTTTGTTATAGTTTTTGTTTTTATTACGCATTCACTAAGTTTGTGTTTCTTCCTGAACTGCATCTGCGTTGTTTTACTTGACACTTGTTCTTGGCGGTAGCCATATTGATTTGTTCCTCCTGTTGTGTGTGATCTATCCAGCCAGGATAGAATAACGTTGATTTGTTGTGATTGGAAATTTTTCCTCATCTTCTATCAACTTCTTTATTTATTGTAATTTAGATTTAATTGATTGAACAATCATTGGTTGAATAGCCGGGTGATAATATTTGTTTAGGTAATGATTTACATTAAATTTATTATGAATTATAGAACCGCTAGTTACCCGATTACTTGTTCTGATTTCGACGGGAAAGGGCGCGTGTCTAAAATTCCCGGTAGGCTATTCTTCAACATCCAAACCGTAGTTTGGATCCTACACGCCTCACCGACAACGCCGCAGATTTTTTACCTTTGATATATAAGTGTTATGTTAAATATTTTTTTAATACTGGACACATATGCTAGGTATTTCGAAACGATGACTGAGGATTTCAATCAAACTCATACAACTAACACTGGCAAATACAACGAATTCAAAAAGCAACCCAGGCGAGTTTTATAATTTCTTTTTCTGGTTAATTAACTATGTTGGCTGTACTTCTTATATATCTATATACATTTTTCACGTAGACTGGCTATACATTTATACCATATGAACTACTTTTAAAAGTTTTCGTTTGAGGATATGTTTAGTAGCTTGATACGATTAATACTACTATTAATAAGTGGTTTTCTAGACAAAACATTTTGGATTAAACCATGGTCAAGCACTTATTAAAGTTCTCATCATTTTTTTTTCATGTTTAGGACACTTACATAATGACTTAACCAGTTTTCCTACAGCATGCTTTTTAGTGTGATCATGTAACCCATCATTATTGGCAATATTCAAAATTTTTTTTTAAATTTCTGACGTTTAAGAATCAATAACCGTGAAGATATAGTACAGTGCGTTACTGTAAGGTTACTATGTTAGCCGCATTGATTCCACATACCTAATTTTAAACACAACTTATAAGGGAACTGTTTAGTAATCATAACATTGAACTGACAATATGAATATCACGACTATGCTAACGTTAAACCAATTATTATTAGTGACCCATACAAAGTCCTGGAACTTAACATTAGCGGTATAAAAAAGACATTTTATGTCAATAACTGATATATATATATATATATATATATATATATAAATTCGATGGTTTAAATATAACGTAAAATAGAAATTTACTAAACTTGTAGTTGTTTTTTCTATAGTAATAATATTAGGTGAAACTCTAATTTATGGACGACCTTTGAACGAATTTTTAAATGACCTTGAGTACATTAGCCGATCAGAAGAGAGTTAGTATAAAGTAAAAATATATTATAAAAGAGTGATGAATTACAATGGATATTCTTCTTTTACATTATTTGAGAACTTGTTGAGGTTTGATATAGGTTCAGAAGTTTCGAAATCATAGTGCATGCGGTATAAGAACTCGTCCATATGACTCTATAATAATCGTCCTCTGGAGCCGTGGTAGAGTTTTAAAGAATACTTCAGCCTAGACCACATGCCCTCAATGTTGTTTGTATGGACCCCCCGTCGTTGGATCAAAGAAATGACGTTTATACACCACTACATGATGCACAAAACCAAGTCTGGAGAGGCATCTATACGCTTTCCAAACATCGGTATAGCCGCAGCTAATGTTACTTGAGACTGTATGATCCCGTTTTCAACGATTATCATGGTTTGTCTTAGACTTAGCCGTGACCGGGCAAAAAAAGTGCCAGTTCGAGCAGACTTTTTTCTCCAACATATAGTACAACGACATACAATGTCATCGCGGCAGTCTGCACATCGTGCTGCGGTCATTTAATTGCCGCAGTCACAGACACAGGAACTTCCTAATAGTCCCATTTGCTGTAGTCTCTCAACGATCACCTATTCTCTAAAATCTGTTGTAAAACGATCGAATGTGAGCATCCCGCACTGAACTTAGCGCCATGACCTTGAAATTCCTTAAACGCTTCTGATTGGCTCGTCCATAAATTAGAGTCCTACCGAATATTAATGTAAACAAAGAACTTATACTTTTCCAATATGGCGCTTTGATATATCAATCTGTCCTCTTTTCATTTTTTTCTCATATGTGACCGACTTACGTGCAACAAACATCGTATTGAAGGTGCGTCTGGTGAACAAAAACGCAGGCCCCACACACACTCGAACCTCTGCCCTCCTGAATGCTAGACCGCGTGCTTAGCCGTTAAACCACATCAGACCACGGAGGAACTGACTTCAATATTTCCTTACACCAATTAATTACTCATAATACTAATGAGAAATAGGACTTACACACTTCTGAGGTCCAAACCAATTCATTACTTGGATGAATTGACGAAATATTGCTTCAATATATCATACATACCTGAATCAAACCAGAAAAGGGTATTTGACACAACTGTACTTGATCCGCATACTCTACACCATTTCTTTGCTTCTTAACCGTATATTTTCCGTCTTGTGGAGTACTCTGATGCACCCTTGGTTACGCACCTATTTGTAAAAGGCGGTCATTACAGGTTCAAGGTCATGCATTTGATCGATTTTGTTAAAGAGTCCAACTTCTAGCAAGTTCACCCTTTTACATATATGCAATACAAAAGAGTATTTTTTTGTTTTCATGGTTTTTCGTGCACAAGGTATCTACACTATGTCTATCTCCTTCCAGAATACCAATCCATTCTGAAGGCCAAGCACTTACACGGAACCGAAAAATTATCAATTACATTTATGTATTTCCTTTTTGTATCTTATTATTTTATGCAGGCAGTGGGGCAGTTCTTCAGGGTTGCTTGATTTTCACCATTACCTTTGAAGTAGATTCTTGTTTACTTTTTACTTGAGGGCGACTCAAGAGGCAGGTGAGTAAACACCTGATAGCCGGTCTGAGCATGGAAAAATCGTACCTCAACAACATGGTGTTGGGTAGAACGCTCGCGGCACTTCCTCAGATATTCTTATTCCAGATTCTCACACTTTCTCTTGGAAGCACGCAGCAAACCGTCAGAGATAGTTGTAGAAAAAATCACATGCTACAAAATAAGATGACAAGCTAGTAAATGAAGAGACATCCATGGACTGTCGTTGACAGCGTCAGTCGTCACTGATTGTAAGTCAAACAGTGAGTGAGTTGACAATTTTCCCTTGGGATGAGAAATAGAACTAAGGTGTTTTCGATAGTTCGGTTAATCGAACCGACGTTCCTACGGAAGTCGATTCTAGGGGGAAGCTAATGTGACAGCTTAGGTTGCTTGGTTAAGAGTTGACCCCAAACAACCAAGCTTATACCAAAACAGTATTGTTCAAGTATTCATTCACTTCCTTATTTTGTATAAGCGTTATATTCCTTATTATCTTATATTGAATGTTGAGAACCTTCATTTGTCTGAACAGATAATCCCACGCTCCACTGTGACTGCGCGAAGATCAAAATAAAGACTTATTCACTACTTGTTTGGTTTCTTCTATCAATAGCGCGAATGTTACCTTAAGGCACGAAAGATTCACACCTCCTTTCTCTCGATTTGAAAAGTCAGTAACAAGCCTTAACTAACAATGTCTTACGAAAGCAGACGTAATTTGCAAACAGACATACTAGGCCATATCAAATTATAAAATGGAAAATATACATGAATAAGTTGGAAGGTGGTTATGATTGAAGTAGTCCGTAAATAATAGGCTGAAAAGTGATTACGGAATGGTGAATCGGATAACAATATTGAGTGAGTTATTCGATACATCATGTTGAATTAAGTCATTATGTATATGTCACTATATAATCTGAACTTTTGATTAGTATACATTAGAGTTATAGTCGATGGACATTCGAAGAAATGAGCTTCCGTTCTGTTATCAATTTTCATTCGATTATGACAGACAATCAAATTGCACATAGAAATTCACCATTTATTTCCATAACTTAAGAGAGATGATGCCTACCCACGATTCATTTATGTGTATTCGATCGCAAACGCCTGGGTATCAAGATAGTTCAAGTTGAATTACTCTTCTGCTAAAGAAAAAACATTATTCGGTTTTGATCTCATCTCAGAATCTATATACGCTATATATGTTCACAGATTTCAGTTACTTGCAATAATATCTACTTAAAGCATCCATGTATTTTGTCATTGTCAACTGATACATCTTTTATCTATATCTCTAAACAGTGTAATAGATGAAAGGTTGCATTACATCACAGGGTTGTGTAATGATAGAAATATTAGTGATGATTCCCAAATTCTTTGGAATTTCGTCAAAATGACGTTGATCACATTGTCACATGTTGAACGTATCGATTAAACACAAATCTTATTTGATTTCGTGAACACAAAAATTCAACAACTGTGTTTCATACACATAATTCCCTGTGCAGGTCATCCATGTCATGTGTGATGCTATTGCTCATCGGAAGCGATAGAGCATGGTCTTAAAATGTTGTTGAGGAATCCCGTATTAGGACGGAACGGACGTTCACTGATTCCAGTTTTTCATTGTTCATCTCACATTATTCGATTCATCACCTCAAGTAGTCATAATACCAGCAATATAAATAGAATTAGTAATGGTGGAAGTAAATGATAATTAGGAATTTTTGAATTGTAGTATGAACTAAGATTCTCACAAACAACGCAATTCAAAAAAGAATTATTTGACAAGCACGAACGAATGTGATGTATTTGGAATACGAATGAAGCAAGCAATCAAGTACAAAAAGAATCCTTAGTTCACACAAACAGCACAAAGGAGTAACAATAAATGTAGTATAGCGTATGATTAAAGTGTGTGTGTGTATGTTTTACTTGTATGGACAGAAGAATATAGTATTGTTCAAGAATTGAAAGTAGAATTCACTCGGATAATAGCGGAAAGAAGAGAAAAGAATAGAGAAGATAAAACGGTTAGCAACTAAAATAAGAACGGAAATGGAGGGATGATTGTCTTTGTGAAAAACAGTTGAAGAAAGTTAGGTAAATTATTTACATCATGTACTTTTTACACATTTTAGTTATGCAGTATGTGTATTGGCATAACTTAGTAAATCTGTTTACTATTACCTACTCTCTATATTAATAACAGATGTAGTATTGATAGTGTTGATAGTGATAGATTGTCCGGTAATTGTTAATGTGATGCAGATGGTATAAGGCGTAGTAATATCTTAATAGTCATTTCAGAATATGTAGTAGTGTGAGTGTAGAACTATGGTCTACTATGATACTAGTAGTACTGCTCTAATAATAGACTTGAACCTGAAATTGTAGATTTGTTATGATGTAACTGCCTACTCTTTAACATCTTACGTGGAAGTCACATTATTATCTATACAACCACGTCGTATCGTAACACATTACAATTCATGATGAAGGACATACTTAAATTAGAGATAGACGAGCATGGCATTCACTAGTTTCGAAGTGTTTCACCTTCACTGTACTTTTTACGTCCAGAAACTTATCTCGTCGTATATGAGTGGTAACTATTTCAACCCCACGTCCTAATACTTACTATTTAAAATAATAATAACAATAAAACAACAACAGGATTTTTCAGCTACCTATGATATTGTAATAACTAGTCTAAAAACATCTCTATAGAATAGTAAGCTATTTCGTTAAGAAAATACAAATAAAGAAAATCCATTAATGGAATGACTTCATAAAGACAGTAGAAAATCGAAACAGATCATTGTCTTCTTAAAAACGGTTTAGCCAAAAATCTACGAACGGTATTTGTTTTTGCTCTCAAATCTCCTGGTACGGTCGAGAGTGGGTAGATTCCGCTCACCCACTCGAAATACTCTCACATGACCACGTGCATACAACCACTGACAGTAAAGTCTTACTCACTACCTTCTCGTAGCATTACGGTTATTTACGAAATTGTGAAGGCGAAAAGCACATTCGAGGATGGGAAACGTTATCTCTCGCTCTACAAATGCTCTCACATAGTCATGCGTAGACAGACACTACCAGAGAAATCCTACTGTCCGTTTTCTCGTAGCATTACTGTTGTTCACAAAATTGACAAAAGTAGTATGTATCACTAATCGAAAGTGGAATGTCTGGTGATGGAAAATTTAGAAAATTGAAAATAAGAGGACGAGAATGGAATATACTACTAATCCCTCATTCAGACTATTAACCTCATTCATTGTTACTACCATAAAAACACAATTATTACATGATGTACATCAATCAATTACCTAATGACAAACCCTATAATGTGTAATTAAATTACTATCCTTTTGATATCTATGATTAGAAAAGTTGGTATTGTTTCACTGTGTAACTCATAATCATTCCACTTTTAATGGAACGAATCAAACTTCCTCAATGTTAGATCTTTCGAAGCATCCAAGTCACCTAATTGAGATACGCGCAAAACCAAAGTTTCCAAAACAGCGATTCGTCTACAATAGCAATTCTTTATTGAATAACACACAAAATTTAATTACAAACCTCAACGTGTGCGGTGTCTCTGGCATTTAAACGCGTCCTTCAATTATGAAAATGAAAAGGCTTCCTGTGACAGTAACATAAAGAATAATTACAACATACGATAGTACAGAAGACGGTTGATACCTGTGTTTGATAACAGTTTATGAACAATGGAAACCCGAACCAAGAGCAGAACTTTATGGAAACTGTTAATAATAATAATATATTTCTGCATGTGCAGGTACACACTGTTTTTACAGGCATGATCTATAAATTACAACATTTGTTGGTTCACAAAATGTTTCCCAACTTATTAAGTTTATAGTTGTTATAAAGTGCAATCGTAGAGCGCTTGCTGTAAACTATGACCTTGAGAGGACACGTACGTCAAGTTTGCTCCAAACGTCAGAAGTTTCATAGTTGTGCTCTAAAAGCAAGATTCTGAAGAAGAAAATAAGAGAAACAGAAGAGCAGCAAGGCACTTGGATATGAACGCCAAACGTTGTTTAACATTGTGTAGTAGAACGGACAGAAGTATAATAAATTAGAATAAATTCAAATTGTCTTGTTAGAGTGAAATGAAGTCAGAGGCTGCATATTAGAGGATGTACTAATAAAGAACAATGAGTTGTGATGTTTAACAAGTTGCAGTAAGCTCACATGAAGGAAGGGAAGTCAAGGTTGGTACAAGGGAAGCGGTTTATTACGAGGGTGTGTATATAGAGGGTGAAGTGTTAAGAATACTAATGACTATATATTTTGTTATCTAATTTTTTTTATTTTTTCGTCTGTCCGATGCCAGCTACACAATCCTAGTGTGAAAGTTCGAGTTAGCATGTTATAGGTTGTCTTAGTAGAATAGCTAATCCAGCATAATATTGGAAACATGAGTCTGAGTGGTGAGCGTAGGAAGACAATCTATATCACAGATTGGTTGACTTATTCTCAATCATGAGGAACCTGATACATACAAAATATTCTGTCCCCACAAACACGGTGGATTGAAGTTATCGTCCTCACCATCACTGCTTGCTGGTCAGTAACTCCACACTCCCTCCTTTTGTGATGTTAGGCTCATTCAGGCTTATTTTTGTATATACGTCATACCTCACACAATCCTCTTTTTCACAACCTGTCGGAAAGCACTATTTCTATAAGTACCATTTTACAAGCTTATCAGGCAGTTACAAGCTATGGAGTGTGGGTAAAGCATCGATGCAGTGCTTTAATTGACTATAGTATAAACTAAGAAAAATAAGGCAAACTGAACTTGAAGTCCATTTTGGTCTAGACATGGAGAGAGCCTATGATGTCTGAGTGGGACGCAGATGTGTTCGTCTGTGCTAGATCAGTCCAAGTGAGGGCTTGATCAAGCAGTCTTACAGACGTATGTAATTCATCTGCCATGCGTATTTCGGAGGGAAGACTGTTCCATATTATTGCATGCTTGATGAGGAAGAAGTTTTCCCGAGTTCTTGATCTGTATTCTTCAACTTTGACGGTAGATACTTTGTTTCGAGTTCGTGTTCATGTGAATCTCGTGCAAGAACTATCTTACACGATGAATAAGTAAAGCTTTTGAGTAGTTTGAAGTAAGGAATCAAATTAAGCCTAAGCCTTCTCTCCCAAAGGGGTGCTATTTTTAAGATTTGACATCGGGAACTGTGGTCAATGACTGAGTCAGTCTTAAGTACTTTGCGGGTGAAGTCTCGTTGTATTCCTTCCATCTTTAGTATATCAGATAGGCGTAGGTTGTAAAATAAGAACGAGCAGTATTCAAAAATAGGTCTTACACAAACTTTGTGAAGAAGGATTCTAGATTCATTTTGATAGAAATTACGGAGAATGAAGCCAAGCAATTTCTGCATTTTGGATGCTTTGGCTGAGATGTGTTCAGAGAAATTAAGACTGTGTGAGTAATGTACCCCTAGGTCAGTTACTGATGCCAGTCTGGGCAGTGTGTGATTGCTAAGTGTTAGTTTCATTTTAAGAGACGTGTCTCCTATACATAACCAGCCGCATTTCTCTATGTTGAGCTCTAACCTCCAGCGTTTGCACCAGTCATCTACCATGTTGAGTTCATGTTGGATTGTTTGCATAGTACTGCGTAAATCGCAAATGCCAGTTTAATAGATGACTTTTAAGTCATCAGCATAGAGGTAGGTCTTACCTGTGCCAAAACACTTGCATATATTGTTGATGTAGATTATAAAGAGCAATGGACCCAAGACACTACCCTGCACAACACCACTGGTTATTGGTCGAGGTGTAGATGTATTAGAGTTCATCTTGGTTATTTGATATCTGTTCGTAAGAAAAGACTTAATCCATTGCAAAAGGGGATTTATAATTGCAACTGACTTCAGCCTGTTGATTAGAAGATTATGAGGTACTTTATCAAAGGCTTTCTTAATATCGAAGTATAGTATAATAACTAGTTTCTTCTGGTCACGTATACGAGTAACCTCGTTAAAGAAGTCTATCAGGCATGTACTGCACGACCTTGTTCTAATGAAGCCGTGTTGTGACGGGTCTATTAGATCCTCCTTGAGTAGGTGATCAGATAGTTGATTTTGTATCACTTTTCCATTATGCGTGATATGACTGGAGTGATATTTATAGGTCTGTAGTTTTCAACCAGGTTTCTTGGTCCGGATTTGTGTTTGGGAAGAACATAGGATACCTTCCAGGTTTCTGGATATGTACCTGTCTCTCAAGATGATGTGTATATTTTGAGTAGTAGCGTCTGCATGTACGGCCCTGACATTTTATAAACGATTGAAGGGATGTCATCGGCACCAGAACTCGCATTTGGCTTAAGGGTTTTAATGGCGGTATGTATACTCCTAATGTCGAAGTTTATGGTACTAAGATAGTTTTTGCCGGTGCACTTTATGTCGATATCTGGAGCATCAGATGTATTCCCATTGTGAGAAAACCACTCACTTAATAGTTCACATATGACGGTTTGGTCATTATACGTTACTCCATCGTGCAGTAAGGAGTGAATGTTGTGGTCTGTGTTCTTTCTTATGCGTTTCGTGAGGAGACGACATAGGGCTTGGGCTTTAGATGCAGCAGCAAGTGCAGTACGTTCCTCTACCTGTTTATGCTTGTTGTGTTGACTTTGTACTCCGTCAAGTACAGAGTATATCTGGTGCAGGGCACTGAAGTCTTTTGATATATAGTACATCCTTTTCAGTTTTCGCAGTTTAGACCTAGTCTTTTGGTTTATATAGGGAGTAACTGTTTTAAAACCAGTTTTAGGGAGTATAGTAGTGTCTAGTGCAGATTTGGTGGTGATATTGAATATTTTTAATGTTTCTAAGAGGTTATTACTGGTAAAGAAACTGCCCCAGTCAGAGTGCTTTATTAGAAATCGAAAGTTTTCCCAGTCAGCGTTTGCATAGTCTCTATATTGGAATCGCGTGTTTAATGTCTTTAATTTGTTGCATATGGCAAGAATCGGAAGGGTGCAGAGGACTATTTTATGATCGCTGTTGTGAAACTTTTCGCCAACCACCATTGATGTTGGTGTGACATTATGACAGAATATCAAGTCAAGAATGTTGTGATTTCGTGTAGGCAGGTGTACATGTTGTTGCCAGCCGTGTATGTCTAAGGACATAAGTATGCTTTCAAAGCACAATGGGCCAGAATGTGTTTTCCAGTTGATGGTGGGAAGGTTGAAGTCACCACATACAATTTTGTAAGTGAAGTCAAGCGAGGCAGCCTGAGCAAATGACTAACTTATAATAGTGTCAGTTGAACTAGGAGTGTTAGGAGCTCGATATATGCATCCGATTAGTATTTTACACTCATGAGTGTGCACAGTAAGCCATATCGATTCAGGAAGTTTGCTGAGGACATGGTCGCTATAGATTTCCGCTCTCAAGTTTTTTGATACATAAATGAGACAACCACCACCCTTCTTGGTGACTCGATCACGGCGAAAGAGCTCATAGGTGTCTATTTGTAGATATGTGTCTGTGGTATCGGAGGACTGCCAACTTTCCGTTATCAAAACAAGTGAGGGGTTGTTTAGAAGTAATAGGGTGCGTAGGTAAGTCATCTTACTTTGTACAGATCGAGCGTTGATTAACATCAGTGTCAGGTACGGTGACTGTTTGTCTAGTAGAAGGGTATGATGTAAACCCAGTGGTTTGTCTGTTTTGCCATGAGAAAAAGGAGGATTGGGAGCGTTGACTCCATATTGATGAGCGTTTGGTTTAATACCAGTAGGGTTAATGCAAGAAGGGTAGTCGGGTGTGGCTTTGGTGAAAGAAGTATGTCTAAGAGTGGAAGGTAGAGTTGAATGGTTAGGTAATGTGTCCGGATGTCCGAAAGCTAGAATAAGGTATATAGGCTTAACATTATAACTGACACTACATAGCCCCCTTGTAGAAAATAGCACATTTAATGAATGTCTGTTTTCGAAAATAACACTGAAGTGATATGAAGTTAATGACTGTATCGATGGGTGATATTCGTTGCTGTACCGCAATTGATAATAATCATGAAGTGTGAAGTCAGTGAACGTTGTCGTCTGCGTTATTTCAGATGCATTGTGTTATCGTTAAATATGTATTAGTAGAATGACCAGAGGAACAGAATAGTGACTGAGTAGACAAGGTACTTTGATTCGTATTACTTTTTGGTCGAGAAGCCTAGAGTGGTTTGTGTGAATTGAGGGAGATGCGGTTGACCACGTTTGTTACAAAACCGTACCAAGGCATGACAGAAATACCAATACATACGGTTAGCGACGGTGGCGTATGAGACTGACTTGGGTGTGACGAACAAGAGTGTATCTTTGAGAGACCAGCTGTAAACTTTATGTTCTGATAAACCGTGCGATGGGAATAGAATAGTAGTTGCAGTACTCGAATAATGTTTTTGGGTAATTAATGATGCGGCATGTGGTTATACATGTGGACGAAGAGATAAGATGAACGTAATGGTTTCTAATCAGCTATTTAAGGGCATCCACAGACATAATGATAACATAAAATAATGACCTCGACTAAGTGAATGAATGTAATATTAGGTCAAAATGATATGGAATAATTGGAACGAACTCACTTAAAGCAGGAAAATTTCACGTTTAGAATAGTAAGAAATATCCCAATGAGTTCTGGACGTTAATTCGTGGAGTGGAATTTTCATATAATAATAATATTTTCGGTGGGTGATATGATTGCTAAAATGTCACAATTTCATGACAACACGAACAAGAATTATAATACCACATTCGGTCATCATTTCGATAATAATGCAATAATAAGCATATAATGATAATTTGAATCGTAATGGTTTATTCTCTTGTGTCGATTGCTTTAATATTTCTGTTTTGTCAAAAGATTTCAAAAATAAATAAACTATGATCAGAGAGAAGTTTTGTGGAGTCATTTGAAGTTAGACCACCTGGCGGCACTGGACTGCCTTTTCATCCTATCGTGGGACTCCTCAGCAGTGCGCATACACTACACCACCTCACGAGATTTGAAGTCAGGACATATCTGTCTCGTATGCAAACGCTGAACCTTTAGACTACTGAGCCGGCATCCAACGGTAATTATCAGTGGCATTCAGAACACATGAGTCATGGTCGTTGGAAAATGTCAATGAAGGATAATAAATATCATACCAGTTGAACTGATTAACCTGTGTCCTGGATTTCACTACTAGTCACTTACTATCTGTTCTTTGAATGCTTATGTACTAAGGTAATATTGAGGCAATATCAAGTAAATTGAAACTTAATACCATTGCACAAGCATGTGGCTTTCAGCGCTCAGTTGCTAAGTGGATAACGCGAACAATACTAAATTCAGATCCCATAGTGTAGAACGCCTGCAAATATCGAAAGCGCATAACAATGTTTGCGTACACAAATAAAAAATTTGTTTACTCAGTTTCCATTAAAAATTACATTGATGTTTTGAAAAATAAAACTACAACAGGACTTATCAACTACTTATTACATTGTAATAAGTAGTCCAAATACATCTATATAAAATAGTAAGGTATTGCGTAAACAAAATACAAATAAAGAAAGGTCGTTAATGAAATGACTTCAGAAAGACAGTAGAGAATCGAAACAGATCATTGTTTTCCTAATAGTCGTTTAGGCGAAAATCTACGAACGGTATTTGTTTTTCTACCCAAATGCACTGGTACGGTCGAGAGTGGGTAGAGTCCGCTCTCCCACTCGAAATACTCTCACATGACCATGCGCATTACTGTTATTTACGAAGTTGTGAAGACGAAAAGGGAACTCGAGGATGGGAAACGTTATCTCTCGCTCTTCAAATGCTCTCACATGGCTATGCGTATACAGCTACTGCCAGAGAAATCCTACTGTCTGTTTTCTCGTAGCATTTCTGTTGTTTACATTATTAAGAAGATGAAAAACTAACGTCCGATACTTTAACCAGTTTGCTGGATTTGGAAGGTACACTCAGTGGAGTTGGATAACCGTCATTCCAAACCAATGATGCATATGGGCTCCAGTATCCTGAAGGAACAAATAACGTATGAACCGATTGCTGATCACCGGCTACCATGGAACTGCATCTCATCACCTTACTCTATGGCCTCATGGATTAGTCCTTTAAGTCATAGGCTCTGGGTGTAACACACTAAGAAAACCACCCACTTCATTCTGTGTACCCGGGTAGTGTTTCAGCTCTCACACAAATAGATCAGTTTACGTGGTACATATGTTGGGTTATTTACTCACTCGCTCACTCGTTCACTCACTCGCACACTCAAGTCCTCACTCACGCAATTACTTGCACACTCAATTACTCACTCATTCACTCAATCATTTCAATGTGTGATATTCTATGCATTCGTTACCTAATAAGATCATTTCATTAAATAACAATCTACGAATATCACAATACATGACGTGTAATAATTCATTAAATTACCCTATTCAATTTTCAATTTCAATAAGACTTATCGTATCATTGTTAAGTAGCTAAACCACGTATATTCATGTTCCTCTAATTATAAGCTTTATTTTGACCTACAGACTATTATTATGATACGATTAACCATTCTTGAGTTATGCCCTATCGATTATGAATTACTATGCTCCACATTCCATAGCCAATGTTGGTTAGATCTTTTAAAAACGTTGTTTTTCTATCATGTGGTTTGATGTGGTCTGCTTCGTTTGTTTATAAACGGAATGGTATGTTAGAGTACTATAGTGGACATGAATTCTGAGATGTAGGTATATCCAGCTGACTGGTCGATCAGTTTAAGTGGTACATATGTTGGGTTATTTACTCACTCGTTCACTCACTCGCACACTCAAGTACTCACTCTTTCACACAATTACTTGCACACTCAATTACTCACTCATTCACTCCACTCAATCAATTCAACGTGTGATATTCTATGTATTCGTTACCTAATAAGATCATTTTATTAAATAACAATCAACGAATATCACAGTGCATGACGTGTAATAATTCATTAAGTTCTCTTATTCAATATTCAATGTGATCTGTTTAGTTTGTTTATAAACCGAATAGTATGTCGGAGTACTAGAATGGACATCAACACTGAGATGTAGGTATGTAGAATTATGGTCTACTATGATATTAGTGCTGCTCTAATAATAGACCTAATCCTAAATTTGTAGATTTGTCATGATATAACTGCCTAATCTATAAGATCTTACGTGGAAGTCACACCATCGACTACGCCAACTCACTGTATCGTACCAATTAACAACACATGATGTAGAGCAAGGTTAGGCTAGAGAAAGAACAATATATTTAATATGAATAGAAGAAATAAGATAACATTCAGCATGGACCACGCCTGCACGGCCGAGCCATGCCGTTCGATCAACTCTAATTCACTCAACTCATTGTTCGCGCCTTCTCCATTGTTAGGTATTTCCCCGAGTTAAATATTGAATAACTATTTTCTGAGTAGTCTCGTGTTCACAGCTTTGTGGATTGTGTGGCTATTGTCCAATGCCACTACACTACTCTCCCACCAGAATCAACGTGATGTTGGTTCGATACCAAATTGGATGGGATCGTCGCTCGCCGGAGGTTACCAAGGATAATAAGGATCCTCCGGGTATTGATAAGCTGAAAGATAAATCAAAAAGACGGCAGCATCTGGTCGGGAAATACATGTAATAATCTTAAAATATCTGCTTCCATGATTAACACGCTTAAAATGAAAATTTGGTTGAAGATTATTTGAACTTTAAAAAATGGGATTACAATAATAATAATAATAAAACGATGCGTGTTAATAACTTGACTTTTAGGCAGTAATTATTTTGTGTTTAGAAATATTAAAGTAATGAATATTGTAGAAATGTTAATATTGGTATTAGTTTTGGTTTAAACTATGAAATCAAATAACGATTATGCCGGTAAGTTGTCAATATGAGTTGAATTCCAATTGCATCTGTATTAGTAGGCTAACTGAAAGAACAAAAGTATACCGTGGAGAAGAATTCCAACTAGTGTTCCAGTTAGTTTGATACGGTTTATTTAGTTACGGGGAGATTTTCTCAACCTCATTTTTACTTGACCGTGATAGAATTTAGTAATACTACTAATACACATGAATGGATATCAAAACAAAGTTTAAATACATGAGTGATAATTATATGAATTTTGGACAGATAGCTAGGAAAAAATCGTTAAACATGAGTGTGTTCGTAAGAGACATGCTCAAGACTCAATGTTCTGATCTGCCATAGAATATTTATTTTTATTTATACCTACCGGCTGATGGTGCATACAAGTTAGTTGCAAGTATGCAGTTTGTCATAAGGCGGAGTACGATTTAATTGAGATATAGTGCATATAAGTTATTGAAATCAGTTAGGCCTGTGTCATATTACTAAGTGATGTGGTGCTGTAAGATGTACTCGGCTAAATAAGCTTTTACAAGATGATTAACAGTGAGAGATGCTCATGTGATTATCAGGAAGAACACAAGTTGTAACCAACGGGAGTACACTCCCAACTCATGTCTATGATAATGCCTTGAACCATAGTCAGTGTTGGGGTAAATTCGACATTGATGTTTTCAGTTTGCAGGAGATTTGCTCGACTGCTTATATTGATTATTTGCATGCATTATTGTGTCGCTAAACCGTCAATTAGACTGACAAGGTTTTGAGATATTTACTGAATGAGCAACTGGTAGAGAAACATACTGTAATCATCTGTAGTGAATGAAGATAAAAGAAAAACAACACTAGTGATAATTATAAGTCGATTTGATGACCGGTTATGTTAATAGTTTCAATAATATTATTAATCATATTACGTGATTGTCAAGTCATGACAATGCTTTATGACGATATCCTGAAACTATTAAGTTTAACTAGTTATAGTGTTGATTGAGGATTAGTCAGTAGAAAAATAGGTATTTTTGCTTTAGGTAATTCAAAATTATCAGAAATTTGTAGTGTTACAGAATCCGAGACGCCTAATTATATTATAATTTTCAATTCAGAAATATTCGTTTAGTGGTAATTTTAGTAGGCTACGGAGTTTTGATTTTAAACGTTTGTTTAGTCAACAGCTACCTGGGGATTTAGTTATTTGACTAGTGCCGTTGATAGTACCTAAATTTTTAATTTATCTAAACTATGTCTGCATTTTAGGCTGCTACTATGATAAACCAATCCATAAACCCAAATACGATTAGCAACAACGACTATGATGGGTTTATTTATACACGTTAAAGGCGATTCAGATGATTTCTAAACTTAGAAGACATGAAGATATAGTGTAACGTATGTACGGGCCAGGTTAACAAGCAGGTTGTTGACGTATATGACAATTAAAAATAATGAACACGACCAGGCTGCTTATGAAACTTTAGGCAGGAATATGACGCGTTATAAGCATTCCATAAGAAGTTACTGCATTCAGCCTAGGGACACTTACAAATATATGGCAAAAGCAACTGGAAAACATATGTATGTTCAGTACAAAAAATCATTAAGTAAGATAGTTGAACTCGCCTGGATTATTTCTAAAAATTAGATTATTCAGTGGACGACATATATAACGCCATTCGTAAGGAGTAGTAATGATCCAAAAGTATCCAGAATAAAACATGCAGTATGGCAATTCCAGGGTGCTTGATGGTGTTGACGTTTCTGCCACTCGCTCGGATTAGAACAATCGAATGAATTCAGTTAATTGTGTGGTTGTTATTAAACGAGCCATCTAAAATGACCTTATGATTGCAGAAAACCTATAGATGAAACTCACCGTATGTTTTTGGAGAAGTGTCATCCTTGTTGTTTGGCAATGGAACTCGAAAATATGAAATTAGGCAGGCAGTGGTCAGAAGAAAAGATATTACAGGATAGTGCATAGTTTAAAACAGGATGAGGTGTTAGGTGAAAGAACACTGATAATTAGATCCCGATAACTATTTAGTCCTTGATTGCATTGTTAGACAATGTATACTTACGCTATTTGCAGGTCATATTTGCTAGAGCTTGATGTTTAAACAAGTCTATGTTGCTGAAGCATGTAAATGCTATTAAAGCTTGTTAACGAACCATCAAAGCTAATTAGTTGATATAGATGATCAACTTTTATTATGGATTGAGCTAGTAAGTTATGTGAACTAATAGATATAACATTACGATAATATATGTGATCATTAATCAAAGGACTATTAGAATAGTGGGTTTACAAAAATAAAATCCGATTGAGAAGGTTAAGGTGGAAATAAGGATTAACAATAATAGGTTGCGTTTCTTTAGTTGGGCTCACCAATGTAGAATTATGGTCTACTATGATATTAGTGCTGCTCTAATAATAGACCTAATCCTAAATTTGTAGATTTGTCATGATATAACTGCCTAATCTATAAGATCTTACGTGGAAGTCACACCATCGACTACGCCAACTCACTGTATCGTACCAATTAACAACACATGATGTAGAGCAAGGTTAGGCTAGAGAAAGAACAATATATTTATTATGAATAGAAGAAATAAGATAACATTCAGCATGGACCACGCCTGCACGGCCGAGCCATGCCGTTTGATCAACTCTAATTCACTCAACTCATTGTTCGCGCCTTCTCCATTGTTAGGTATTTCCCCGAGTTAAATATTGAATAACTATTTTCTGAGTAGTCTCGTGTTCACAGCTTTGTGGATTGTGTGGCTATTGTCCAATGCCACTACAGGTATATCCAGCTGACTGGTCTCAAATAGGACAAAACGCTTGTCGTGGTTTCCGCTAATTGACACTCCCTATCTTTGTTTATAAAGCCTGTGACACAATGCAATATCGGAGCAGTCCGCACAAGATGAACAATGATAGTTCTATATAACATCGAGAAGAGATCTTGAATATGCAGTAATGAGGGATCCGATACTACAATGAATCAACCGTTTAGTGCTTCTAGGTTTTCAATGGTGGTCCTGCTTACATTGACTCATAAATTGAACTATTGAAATTAATACAATCTTCACAAGCCTTTAATCTTATTATTCTTCTATGATTATGAATCTTATTTCATTCAGATGAATTAACCTTGTTTAAAGTAAATGTTAAATAATCTAACACTATCCATAGATCAGTAACTTGATGCTATTTCTTCACGACCTATAGAATATTGGGATTCACTGGATGGTCATTTCGTCTCAGTATAGGACCCCTCAGCAATGCGAGTCCACGATCTCACTCATGAGTATCAAATCAAAGACCTATAGGTTTAATGCGTGAGTGCTTTACCTCTAAACTAATGAACCGGCTGCCATACAACTGTATTACCGTGTAATCTGTTATTCATTTTGTGTTATTCTTATAAACTGAATCACATTACTTTAGTGTTACAAAGATATAATGGTGATGTTTGATTCAAGTTTATTTTGTGTCACAACGATTGGCATTTTTCTGAAACAATGTTGAAAAGGAAAAATGCATTTTTACACTAAATTTGTGATTCGTTTTATTTAAACCCTTAATGAATCATGTTGCAGTGTGTGCTACTGATGTCTCCAGATATAAGTAGTATGTTTCATTAGTCGAAAGTAACAATGTCTTGCTGGTTGTACTGATTTAGTAGTTAGATTCATAAGCCAACTAATGTCAGACCACCTTTAAGTTCGTGGAAGCAGTTGACAGCCGTTTCATCACAGTATAAGACTCGTAAGTATCATGAGACTACGATTCCGCATGCAGGATTGTTTGGAATCGGGAAGATTATTGAGGAATTCGATGATAGTATGTGAATGTGTTTCATTATATTTATTAATAATAAATGATTCGATCAAATTACTTATTTACTTACTTGCGTCTGTTACTCCTCGTGTAGGAGCATAGGCTGCACATCATCATTCTCCATCCTACCCTGCTCTGATGGATCCTTTCCAGGTCTATCCAGTTATCTTTCATCCGTTTCATATCAGCTTCTGTTTCCATACGTTTAATGTACTTTGACCTTCCTCTTTTTCGCTTCCCTTCAGCATTCCAAGTTAGCGCTTGTCTCGTGATACCGTTTGATGCTTTCTGTAATGTACGTTGTATCCACTTACATCGCCCTTTCCTTGTTTTCCCCTTCAGAAGGAAGTTGGTTTGTTCTGTCTCACAGTAGGCTGTTGCTGATAGTATACGGCCTATAGATGTTCAGTATCTCACGTAGACTATTGTTTATAAATACTCGTGCCTTCTTAACGATGGTTGAAGTAGTCCTCCACGTTTCAGCTCTGTACAGTAGAATTGTCTTGAATTCATCATATAGATTGTTAGTTTGATATTGCATGACATTTGTTTTGAGTTCCCTATGTTCTTCAATTGTAGGAGTGCGGTCCTTTCTTTGTCAATCATCGCCTTCGCGTCTGAATCCAAATCTCCTTGTTCATCGTTGATACTTGCTAGGTAGGAGAGGGATTGCACAACTTGCAGATTTTCATCATTAAGTGTGATTGGGTTAGTATTATCGATGTTGTATTTGAGAATCTTGGTTTTTCCTTTGTGTATGTTGAAGCCCACTGATGTAAATCAAATTGACTCAATATAAATTTTCTTAAATTTCATCCACTCTATCAGTATCATGCACATATTACCTATATTCAGCATTCCTTTCGAATATTTTTATCACTGTGTAATATGTGATTCGAATCTTGTTCAAATGAGCTCTCATTTTGCTAGTAGAATATGTGACCTGTTAGATCGAAATGGATTTAAGCTAGTTTCTATACTGTTTACATTTGACTAGTTGACTAGCTCAATTATTATCGCTTAGACAAATAAAGAAAGCGAATGTATACATTAGTATAAGTTATATCGCTATGTATAGCTGAACGTCATATATGAGACTGGAGGCTCGCTATTGTTATCGTGGATGGTTTAGCAATATTTTGATAAGTTTTGCTGACTTCTCTTACGCAAAATTGACTTGTTTCTTAACCGATTTCATAATTACTAATGATTGCTTTTAGGCGTTCTCAAAGACCATTGTCATTAGGACAGGATTCGATCTGCACTAAGAAGGTCTTGACACACATGACATTGATCACCACTCAATGATCAATCAATCGTGATTACATCTCAGTCCTACAGGAGGTTGATCGCGGCTCGGATAGCTCAGTGGTAACGTCTGTGGCTGTGAAGCTGGATGACACTAGATCGAATCCGTCAGGGAGCACCAGTTCCCTCGAAATTACAGGTACACCTTGCTGACGAGTGTCAAGTAGCACGAAACCCGGGTCCAGGGTTTCCTGTTGACTAACTCCAACCATCATCTAAATCTCAATATATAGTGCCTGCAGTGTCGAGTCACCTAGACTGGTGATCACATTTCAACAAGATCGATAGCATTCGATCTGCACTAATAGGGACCAGACACGCATGACATTGATCACCACCCAGTGATCAATCAATGGTGATTACATCACTCAATCTCGTGGATTGTTTGCAGTTGATAGGCTCACAGGTCTAGTGGTTAAGCGCTCGGACATGAGATTGATATATCCTGGATGAGACTTGAATTGTGTTCATCGAAGCTTGTCTTTGAGATTATTATACACAGAACGTGATTTGTTGTTTAAAACAATAGTGCTGACGATGAAGATTGATCACAATCTGACATCCGATAACCGTGGGGAGAATCAACTAGTCGCATGTTAATGTATCTAGATAAGTGATGACAGTTCCACAGATACACAAACTTGAGAATTCTGTTAGATTACAATCAATAAGACTATGTGAAATATGATGGTAAATATTTTTTGTGATTATTGATGGCTGGTGCCAAATATTCTCTGAGAGGATGATAAACTATTTTTTATCAACTCATTATCTCAGTAGAAACTAATCTGTAACTGCAAAATGAGAATCTTATTCATTTTTATGCTGTATGTTTATCGTTGATTGTCAGTCATATGAGTGCATCATTAGAAAGCGACATTCCTTTCTATACTCAAAGTAAATATCACGCTAATTGCACAATAGAAAACATCAGATAACCTAATTATATAGATGAAATATGATGATAAACAACGAAAGTTTTCATCATTGACATTTCTACAAACAACAAATGAGGTCAACAGACTTATGTCGGCATATCACGCGTTCAGATAATGTACACTATTATTTACACTAGTGTTGCATATGAGTCAGTGTGTGAGTAATACGTATAAACTTAGAAAGCAATTATTTAATCTTATCCAGCTCGTCCACCTGGTCAATTCACGTATTTTGCGAAATTATTACGGAAAAGTACAGTCAAAATTCCTATTATATAGTTGGTAGAATTTAGCACCTGATTTACTAGATTTACTAGAGAAGGAAGAAATCATTTGACAAAGAATAGTCTCTTTCTGAATTGATAAAATACACTGAGGTACACTACATGTGATCAATTAGTTGTTTTAAAGACCTTTTGTTAAAAGTGCATGGCATTCAGTAGACAATCATGAATCCGCAAACGATAATGTTTAACATTTAGGAGTTGACATTCGTCTCTGCTGTCATCATCAAACTACATCGAAAGATAAAGACAGTGATTTGTAATTGTCATGATGAATATCAGCTTTATTCATTGCTATGTGTTTGTTCAAACATTATATTCTCTGCATCGGGTATTCCACATTTCCTTTTACAAAAAGTGGAAAAAGTTGAAGAGAATATATAATTCGAGTAGATAAACTACATGGAATTGAATGGGTTGTCTTTTGGAGAAAATTAGGCACATGCGGCAAACTGAAAGACACAACAGCGAATAAATACAAAACAATTTACATAAATCTTTAGAAGTACCACAATGGTCAAAGTGGAAACTTTCTTGAAATACAATTACACAAACATTGTTTAGATTGAGAATATAAACAACTGATGGTGACAACTATGGACAAAGTTTTCGATTTGGAGCATATCACAACTGTGGCTCAAATAAATTACAATAATTTCTGATGAATCAATTCGCAATCACGAACTACATCGATAAAGTTCCAGATTATCAATCAACTAGGTAATTGTCAAACAAGTTTAAAAAAACAATTGACGGGTATAACAGAAAACATAACGATGATAAAACTCGGAAAGATAACTGGGTAGAAATAAGATTATCAAAATGGATTGAGGGAAAAGTATATGCATCCAGCTTTATAGTCCATGATGTAACCACCTAGATATTCACACGTCATGCAGACTTAAGAAAGACTACTTCCAACCACATAATATTTCATTGTAATCCTCTTGATATCTAGTTGCTCAAAAGTTTAGTCGCATTTACTCTACGCTAAAGATTGGGTAAACACAGCAATGGATACTGCTCAATTATTCTGTATGTTTGATTAACTAAGAGAACTTTAGATGAGTTGAAGTGTTACATTTCTATTATTCGCTTCGTATTATTTTACTTTCTATTCAACCGATAACTTACAACGCTTCTCAAATGAGACAAAGTCACTGCAATCTATTCTTCGCAACAAGTTAAATACTTATTTAAGCAAAGATGGATAGTGGCTGGTAGTGGAACACAGTTTGATGCGTGTTTCCTCCTATTCGGAACTCGTCAGTCAGATATAACAGAATCTCAGAATTGATGTTTACTATGGGACTCGAATGTAGTACCGTTCGCGGTATCCACTTAGCTACTGAGTCTTCATAGCCACATACCTGTGCAATGGTAGTTGGTTTCAATTCACTTGATACTATTCTACTTCAATCTTCCCATTGTTGTTAAGGACTGCAATTTATCAATCTCTTATTAACATATGTGCATCCTTCACGGATTGTCGCGATATCGCCCTAATTCACACGCATTCTGAACAAAGATAGTAAGTGACTAGTAATGAAATCCAAGACACAGGTTTCGTCCTATTTAAAACTCATCAACTAGATGGACCTACATTCCAGTGTTCATCTATCACTTCACGACTCAAACCAATACCATTCACCTACCCAACTACTAAATCTCTCATCCATAGAAACATTCAAACAAACACTACCTTCTTGTTTCTCTTTATTAGATATTTCTTGAAAATGACATTCATTTTCCTTCATTTCTTTGTCTATTCAAAAATTAAAAGAAGCATTTTAAAAGAAAAAAGTGATTGATCAGATTGATTGATTTTTTTTTTATTTTTTCTTCTTTTTTCTTTATTTTCATCATCAATATGAAAATTAATATCTACACGTTATACGAAGATAACTGATCCAATTTTGTTTCTCCTGGAGATAAGCTCAACAATGTGGTTGGATGATTCTGATATTTGTAACCTTCATATAAATTCACAATGATCTTCAAAGAAGTCGGTGTATTTTTTTCCTTCTCTCTCTCTCACTTCTTTTTTTCCTTCTTCTCTGAAGAAGTAGATTATCATGAGTGACGAAACATTAGAAGATCTAATTTTATTTTTAATCTATGCATTATAACATCGAACTCCACATGCAGCTGTTCTTCAATTACTGATTGTCCTAAGCCTCGGTAATTGAGGAGTGTTGAGTACGAGATTAGCGAAAGTGATAGAGAACTACTGTGATGATCAGTTCTAGTATTGAAGTAAAATATTGCTGTAATCAATATAGACTTTCAACTTGATTCATTTGAAGTAACAAAACTTCATTTATTTCATTAGAAAAAGATATTTATCCGCATTAAGAAACTATTCAGAAAGAGGAGGGATTTGTGAAAATGTGAGTAATTCAATAGTTGAATTCATGAGTTAAGTAAAGCTAGTCGATTATCAAAAACCTGGAATCATTGGACGGTGTAATAATTTCGTGGATTACTTGAAGTTGGACATACACACCACTGAGTGCTGATCGGTTTAACGGTCTACAGATTAGGCGTTCGTGTGCGAGACATGAAGTTCCGGGGTTCGAATCCCGCGTATGAGATCAAGATGACACACTGCTGAGATATTGGGATTTTACAAATGAATTCTTGTCTAATATTAATTACAGTTGACATCCTGAACTCATTTTAAATAGTTGCTCACTAAGAATCAAAAATCATTAGACTACGATTTTGTCTTAGTATGAGACTTGTAAGCAGTGAGCATTCATGATCTAATACAGGACAACTATATGTCACAACTAGTCTTCAATATACTTGTCCAGCCTCTAGTTTAATTAGCTAATATAATCAGGAGAAGGTTTTCGTAAAGATTGTAGTGGTATTCCGTATTTACAATCAAATTTCTTGTTCATTTATATCTCAATACTACTTAAGTGAATGTGATTCTTATTGCAGATTTCTGCTTAGGCATAACTATGTTCTTTTTGGCATACTGCCAATCAGTGGAATAAGAAACATACATTCAGTAATGACTAGAGCTTTCAATCTAATGTACAACGAGAACTATACTTTAGTATGTAACATGATTGAAAGAATGACTACTGGTAGTGAATACGACACGATGAGACTATAATTTGTAGACCACCTTCGAGCGACGTTCAAGTCACCTTCAGAGTGTTAACCTAATAATTAGGACTAAATGAGGGTTATAAATCAGTGTGAAGAACAAAGACTATGATCAACAGTTGATGATTAAAGATTGGAACTAGATTAAGAGGGTTCTCCTCACGAACCTATAAGAGCTACAACGCCAAAAACCATACTGACATTTATTAATCAGAATCAAAGTAGAATTTGATTGATCCCGTGAGGTGATTGTAAGGGAAATTATGATAACCATCTACGACTTCACATTACTGAGTTTTATATTTTCTGAAACACTCTTTTGGAAGGTTGAAGAATAAACGAACGAATTCAAATAAGTAATCTAGTGATAAACAACAACGAATCGAATGTATAGTGTTGGTTGCTAGGTTAAACCCATATTGTTTATTATAGGTTCCATGCAAGGCAATTTATTCATCCTTGTCGAGTCACGTCTTGATTCTGTTCATCATTCGTTTATCAACGCTTTCTAATCAAATGGATGAATGAAATTCACTCCGAAATCCAAGACTTGTTATCTTATACCTGATTGGCTCGTTCATAAATGATAGTCTAACTAATGAATCATTTTATTCAGAATTCGTTGATTTAATACAGTATTAGGTTGATGTAAAGCAATTTCAAGAAAGACGAACATATTTTCATTGAAGGATCTCAACAACTAAAGTCAACGAATTACCAGTCCGTGGTCAGCTATTAGAAAACTCTCGATTTTTCAATATATCAGTTACGGTGATGAATTGATCAGTTCGGTCAGTCAGTCTGAGCCGGCATCCAACGGTAATTAGCACTGACATTCAAAAGAAATGACTCATGGTCTTTGGAAAATACCAGTAAATGATAACAAACATCATACAACTTGAATACAACAAAAATTAAAAGGAGTCACCAACTTGATGTATAATATGTAATGCGTTTTCAGTGAAATAAACTCAGTTCAAGTTTCAATGTAAATATCAATATCAAGACGTAGGCACATTCGACTGACAAGTTCAAATTAGGACGAAACTCAGGTACTGAATTCTCCTGCTAGTCACATACCCTCTTGCTTTCTTTATAAATATATATGGCCTAATTGGCTGTATTATAACGCCGTATACACTAATAGGCTACAAGTTAAACCAACTGTAGACTAGTTTTAAAAATTCTTCATCCTCAATATTTAAAAAAGGAGTCAAGATCAGCCAGCAATTGGACGTAACTCAGTTTAATTATTTCCAACAATCAACATACAGAACTGTCGTCGTTATCCTTGAAAGACATTGACTGTCTATTTCTCACACAGTATTTTTTATTACCTTGCTTATCCATATATAAACCAAAAAATGATCCTGTAGTGTCAATATTTTTTGAAACTTTGTCATAAAAGATGAGCATTTGACCACATCATCACATGTAAATCTGAGAATAAATATGATAATTTGTATGTAAAGGCAATTCGTGTTGAAACGTACGTCATACAGATATTTCATTATCTATTATACTTTCATTATTTCAGAAGAATTAATCGCTGTCAGATGGTCTCTAACTCAAAATCTCAATGATACGCGTAGATCAACACACTGAAAGTCTAAACGCCTACATTCTCACTTATTGTGATTACTCACAGTTTGTGCAATTCAATTCTTTTCAGAAACTGAAAGTGAAATGCTTTTTACGTATCTGAAAAATGAAGGTATAACCGTTTGTGAAATCCATTAACCGTTTGGTTGCACCAGTTAGGGTTTTAAGGTTAGTTGAAATGAACTGGAAAAGACTATAAACGACGAGCAATAAATAGATCACAGTTGATGAATTAAGTCACAATCTCATTTCACTCGTGGAAGAAAGAATGTAGAGGTTCATTTCCGTTTTCAGGCTTCAATGGAGCCTGAAGAAAAGTCTGTGTTGCAAAATAGATGAACTGTGTTTTATGTTGGCCACAAAGTCATATTTGTACAGAACACATTTATCTACACTTCCTTTCATTCGTATAACTAGTCCTTTTAAATTAAGAAACCGTCAACATTACATATCTGAAGCTATTGATTTCTCATCTACAACAAATAAGCACTGTGGTCAGAGTTAGTTGATCGACCAAAATATCCGTATGTTATGTTGGAAAATAAATTTTTGTGTTCCATTTGTAGATAAACACTCCACATCTTATGTCGCCCTACTTACAGTCGATTGTTCCAAGGGGGATTATAGACAATATTGTGTACGTGCGGATATCTCTCCGACTATCAAACATTAACGGTAAACCTGACGATTTATTTTTTTCAATTATAATACACTAGTAATACAGATTTAGGAACAAGGAATTTGACATTCCTTTTGAAGGATGTACACTCGTCTCATTTGCATGATGTTCACATAGATTTATTTATTACGGATTCAACTAAAGGAAGCACTTCAAGCAACACTGTAAATATTCACTAAAATATGATCACTTTGTGAGTATACACACAGTATTATATCTAAAAATAACCTTTTAATTATTTATCTCTCGAATAATTTTGTTTCAAGCAATCGAGACCATTCTACTATTTTATGTTTGTGAATACTGGCGAATGTATTAAGCTATACCGAACACGATAGAAAGAGATGAACATTTTGTGATGTTCCAACAGATTATTTGACCATTTATTTAATCCCTTTTAATGGCACAATTCATTCTAGCATGTGATAAGAACAGTGAATACTGAGAAGTGAGGTGTTATCAAAAGAATCAATGATGTAAGAACCAGTATATGTTAGTTTAATGTATGGAAAGAGTTGTTGATTGTCAAAGCCGATTTCATCCTCCGATGATCGGCTTTTCGGAACGTTCACTGTTAAATATTCTAAGCGCAACTTTCTTGCAGTTGTTCACAAACACATTCTTTTACGAGTGACATGGATATTCATCCCACTGTGTGTCACCATATTTCATGAGAGATAGATAAATCATCAAACTTGGCTGAAGTTGAGAACTGAAGTGCTCCAGGATGTCTATGTAGACCAGATGTAACATACTTCAAACGAAACTGAGAATATCAGTTTTCTTAATGTAAGTGTGATTACTTGTCTTTGAATAAAATAGCCCGAACGGAGACACATTTCTTCAATGAATAATTGGTTTTGACATATGAGGTTGTGTGTTGACAGATCTGCACACGGACTTCAAACTCGTGTTTTCAGATTACCACAGAAATTAACGTGAATGAGCTGGGGTTTGGAATCAGAAGAGATTTTCAATGTGAAACAGGTAAGAAGCTTTAGAACAAAAGTTGTTGACATTTTGATGCATGGTGATGTACACAATCAATCATCTGTTTGCTGAGGCTCATAAATCCGGCTATCTCGAGTAAAATATCTAATGTGCATGAATGTTTTTTAACGCAAAAGTGTAGATGGCTATTTAGAGACGTCTCACACTTACGGTTACCGATCGGCTGATCCAGACAGGAATATATGAATGACGAATTTAGTCAGACTATGTATCCAACCATTTTTTCTCACTCACTTTCACTACGAGACTCACACTTGCAGTCATCAGTAATATCACATTCCTTGCAAAGCAAGTGTGTTTCGTATGAATCAGAATTGAAAGAGTTGTACATTGATCTGTTGTTTCCTTTATACAATGTTGAATCGTCACGCCTCACTGAGATGAGTATGTGTTGTTGAAAGATGGAGCAGAGTTTCAAGATGATCACTGAGAAGCGTGATAAGGTGGGATACAGTGTTTTAAGTTTGCATATGAGAAAATGCACAGAATTTTTGGTCAAGTGGTAAATATCGATCGGTGGTATTGAATATTTCTCACGTTTCTAAGAGGTTATCACTGGTAAAGAAGCTACTTCAGTCAGGGTGCTTTATTAGAAATGGAAAGTTTTCCCAGTCAGCGCTTGCATAGTCTTTATATTAGAAGCACGTATTTAATGTCTTAAACGTGTTGCACATGGCAAGAATCAGTGGCACCCGCCACAGACAACGCCACCCATCCAGAACACTCCACTCGACGCTATCTCTCTGAGCCAGACTGCCCCAACTAACAACTCAGCTCCAAGCCCGCAACGGCGTCCGCAGAACAGCACCATTCCCCTCCTGGATGGCAGCGACACCAAATGTAGTGCACAAGAACACCAGTGGGAACAATCGAATGTATTTAACACAAAGTTACAGGATTTGTTAATAAAATCAAACAGTCATAAAGTAAATACGTAATTTGCAAAACGTCCACCAATTGTCTCAAAATGAATCAGACTTCATTGTTTTTGCATTCTCATACAAATTGCATCCTGTTTCCATTCTTTACTGTTCGATCCTCTTGTCTCTTAGCTGCCAGAGCTTCTGTTCACGACTAACATCATATACCACTAATGTTAATATAGTTAGCACACACCACAATAGTTTCTCAAATCATACAATTGTACATTTTAATGAATGCGTCTTCGACTAGGAGTATAAAGCTCTGATAACTTTTGTTATAGACCTATTTCTAAAATTGTGTGATAATAATTTTCTGTATGTGGTGGACAGTGGGGCATTATCGTGGATTGTTTGGACTTAGACATTTACACCGCTACATATCGACTGACTAATTGCTCTAGAGGCTAAGCGTTTGCTCGTGAGACAAAGTGTCCTGGATTCCAATCTCGTGTTCGGGATTATGGATGTGGACTGTTGGGTAGTCACGTAGTAGCATGAAGCATCCGTCCAGTGCTTGCAGCTCATCCATGATGGTCTTACTTCAATTGACTCATGAACTCAACTATTAAGGAAAAGAATTGTAATTCTCTTGACTACTTCAGTGTCTATTTAGCTCATATGAATTGGATGATTTGTAAGCAAACACTTCTCGATCGTTCTGAACAACAACATCATTTAATTATTTGAAAATAAAAGAACTTTAGTAGGGAGAATAATAATTTCACAAGTCCTGAACTAAACTTCGCCTGTATCTCTTCCAGAGTTACTGCCGGGTCCAAGCCCCGATAAAGTAGGAGTTGTGCATGGGGTTAGCGATCACATCCCGTAGAAAACTAATTTTTTGAGAAAAAACGCTAACCAGAAAAAATATTTCAAAAAATGTAAGTCCCGAACTAATTCGATCTATAGACATTAACTGTGATTTTGACTTTGTATTGTAACTTTCATTTGTGCATATATAAAAATTAGTGCTCTTTAACCTGCTTCACAGTTAACATCAGTCATTGTTTAGCAAATATGTGAATGACATAACATTGAATCATTCAGTATCTGACTAATTTATATGAAATATTTATCGTGGATAGAATTGGATAGGCACTGAAATTAAGTCAGTCAGGTTTTCCCATCGATTGCCATAAACTATATTCCATGGAATGTAGATATTCGGAATATTTGTTGGCTCAAATAGGAAAAACACACACACCGTGTATATGTGAATGGATAATGTTGAGAAGTAGATTGGATACAATTATTTCAGCTGGTCGTTCACTTCTTTCATTGACAATCCATCCTTTAATATCGATAATCTAACTCGGACGTGTTCATTATTATCTCAGATATCATTAATGGAACTTACTGCGATATGAAATTCATCATTCAAAACAATTGTACAAACGCTAGTTGTTATATCCCGATGAAAATTATGAATGGTAACTTTTGAGATCTAATTATGGACAAGTATTATACGTTTGTTAATGATGTATAACTATATATATGTCTATACTCCCCTCATTACAAGCTTCACTTTGAACTTCAAACAATTATTATACTATTTATCGTTCGTGAGTTATACCCAGTCTATTAATTGCAGTCCATTCATTCACAACAACTTTTGGCTAGTTCATGTGAGATGATCTGTAGGTGGTGCTTCGATGTCCAATGGATTCAATGGAGCTGGTCTATTCAAGAGTTCCTCGAAGTATTATACACATCTGTTCCTCTGGTCTTAAATCTCGGTGATTGTTTTGTAATTTATTCACTGAAGAATTGGCTAACACTTAGTCATGAAGCGTTCGATAATCTGATCATTCTAATCATTGGGAGATTTTAATGTATAACCATACACCGGATACGCAATGTATTTGAAATTATCAAGCTGAACATAATTAATGATACGTTTATTCTTGTATACAGTGTTTTTACAATTCAAGTTAACATCTTATCATTAGTCATTACAATTTATTGTGTTTTTCATCGCTGGGTTGACAGTTGGTGTAATTCATCCTGATGATTTACCAACGAAGTCTATGTGTTGTACTTCTCATGTTTATGTACATTTTACTTTATTTACTGGATAAAAGAGATAACTCTTGAAAAGAAAGTAATTCACAAAAATTATCTTCAATGAAACGTTTGTTTCTAAGGTAAGTAAGACAAACCAAGTCATTTCAATTGAATACAGATTTAAAATTCAATTTACATAAGAATTGAAATATTGATCAGAATGATTGATCTAGGTAAGCTTAGCTAACCCTGAGACTGCATACTGTCGTGCAATCTATACACACATTAACAGAACATCGTTGTTAACTTTGACAACCTTATAGTAAATGCCTATTTTGCAAAACGCCAATCAATCGTCGCAAACATGACCTTACCTTTTGCAAATATCAGTCAGTCGTCTCACACTTCATTGCTCCTGCATTTTGATACTGATCGGTTTCTCTTCCCGTTCTTTCCCTCTCGCAATTAATGACCTCCTGCTGTCAGACATTCTTATTCTTCACTAATGTTATCTACTACTTATGTCGAAATAAGTAGCACACACCACAATACCATCCTCATATATTCGATATCATATCATTTAGTGTAGTACTCAAGGAAGTCTCCTCTGAACTATCGTTGTACTGAAGACAATGCATATCAGTAAATGTGTTGTATTCTGAGAGTCAATTTGGTCACGACTTATACATTCGATGGTGTAGAAATCAAAGTATCATTATGTACCGTAGATTTATGTAATGTAATTGATGAATGACGTGGATAGAGTTCTCCAGAAATGGATGGTGAAAAGGTGAGTTTAGTTCAAGACACCGACATTTTTTCAAAAAAATCAACTGAAGCTTTGGAGTAATTGCTTGACATCACGCTGAGTCTATGTGTACTTGTTCTTACTGCTTACTTTGAGGAAATACAAAGTCCATACATGAGAATGTCAGATTGTTGGGGTTGGTTTGAAGAATGCTCCTATTATATTCCAGCTCTCTTCACCAACGTTTGTGTTGCAATAGCAAAGCGAGAAATTCTGTCTTGATGATGTAGGCAAACTAGCACGAAACCTATGTCCAAGTATTACTTTTAACTGACTCCAACCATCCAACATCAGAACATGGTACAAATGTTTGAATGTGGGTCATATTACAGTTCGATCTATGAGATATGAAGATATGTATAAATGACCAGATAGGTATGATATTCGTCATTGCTCTGTATTGAATTAATCGTCAATACTAGTCACTACATTTATCCACAAGTAACTTATTGTTCTGCATCTTTTTGTAAATTGACCAAATTAATTGATTCATAACGACAGATAACTTACTTACTTACACCCGTTACTCTTAATGGAGCATTGACCGCCGACCAGCATTCTCCAACCCATTTACTCTATTTGAGCCTTCTATTCTAGCCTCAATTTCTCGGCCTAATGTGTTATTTGGTCTACCTCTCCTCCGTCGACCTTCAGGATTCCATGTGAGGGCTTGCCTTGTGACACAGTTGCGTGCTTTCCCCAATGTGTGTTCTATCCACTTCCAGCTCTTCTTTTATTTGATTCATTCGTCAGCTGGAATCTGTTTTGTTCTTTCCCTTAGTATGCTGTTGCTGATAATATCTGGCCAACGTGTTCAAAGTATTTTGCGTAGTTATCTGTTAATAAACACTTGTGTCTTCAGGATGAATGCTTCCGTAGTTCTCCTGGTTTCCCCCCATACAGTAGAACTGCGTTCACATTTGAATCAGATCCACCATGTTCATCAATGAAACTGTCCAGATATCTGAAGGTTTTTACTTTTTCCGAATCTCCACCAATTGTGATTGCGTTGGTGCATTCTGTGTTGTATCGGAGAATCTGGCCTTTCCAGTTATGTATATTGAGACTTACTACCGTTGAGACTGTGCTAATCTGATCGTCTACTCCTGCATTTGTTGTTGCGTGTGCGATAAAAAAGTAGGTTTAAGTCCGATCATCGGCAAAGTCTAGATCATCCAGCTGCATCCTAGATGTCCACTGTCTCTCATGCTTCGTCATAAACCTTTTCAGTTTATGACCAAGCATTAGTGATAAATCGGATATCTCTGTGTAGCCTTGTGTGACAGCGAAGCATGATTTTCATATATATCTCGTTAAATGAACATTGAGAGTTGCTTGCAATCAAGTAATCAGAATAAATTAAATCCCCTGAGTTTCAGAAATCATTTTGTATTTAATGTATATACATTCTGAAGATAATAATTACAGAATTCATGCCAGTAGTTTACAGATGTGATCAGCATTTAAACTGTGTTTGTCTTTGATTTGATTACCATTTCTGTTGGCGTCTTAGTTTATTACGATATTAGGCTGTTATGTGTAATTCGTGAGGTTAACTAAACTAGTACGTTTTAAAACAGACCATAAACACCGAATATCGTCTAACTCAATCAAAAAACCTCCCAAATAACATCAATTCAAAACATGCATATGAGGTTGTTCAGACCAACGTGGCTGTCAGGCTGTTTACGAATTCATCTTAGAGTGTTCATTCACAGAGGAATTCTTCTGATTTCTATGGCAAAACTAACACCAATTTCAACACCAGATGATATTTCAAAATGTATTCAATCTCTTTTCAAATCTGATCGCCCTCATCCAACTACCGTATTCAACTTTAACCAACATTCAACACAAACACCCATATGGTAAACAGTCGAGTGCGTCTGTCCAGAATATCGTGTTGCGATAAATTTCTCTGCCAGAGTGATTGAAATAAAACGAAACACAGAATGTGATGTGGAGTTTTTCATGAAAATGATGATTGTTCATAGTTTCACATTCAATGACCATGGGAAGTAACAACTAGTCGAGTCTAAACGTTTCTAGATTATTGTTATTATGAGTTCCACCGATATGCAAACTACGGAAGTGAAATCTCGAGAATTCAGTAAGGTAATGATCACTAATTTAAAATTAGATGGCAAATGTACACAGAGTTTATCCATAGCTGATGCCAAATCTGCTCAAAAATGATAGAGAATTTCATTCATTTTTCTGCTGCGTGTTTGTCAGTCATATGAATGAATCTTTAGAAAGCGACATTCCTTTCTATACTCAAAGTAAATAAAAAACATCAGATAACGTGATAATTAAGATAAAATATGATGAAAAACAACAGAATCTTTGATCATTGACATTTCTACAAACAACAAATGCGGTCAACAGACAGATATCTGCATATCACGCGTTCACTTAATGTACACTATTATTTTCACTAGTATCAACTTGAGAAGAATATTTTTCTTTACAAAAACGTAAAGTAGATTGGAAGAACTAAAGTAGATGGGCTGATTATATGGAATATTCAAACACATAATCGTGACTGAATTGACAAGGTACAGCACACAGTGTGAACGGTTTCACGAGTACGAAAATAGCACGTGTTGTGTTCACGTCAAACAAATACAGTTCATCGATGATATTATGTTCCTGATGGATAATCTTATCTTCTGCATCCGTTCAAATACACTTTTGTGTTGTTAATCACATAATGGCCCCGAGTATATTAAGGACTTGAAAGATGAGTGTCCACCTAAGGAAAGTGGAGAAGACGAAATACAAATAAGTGAAACAACAAACAGTCAGTGATATTCAATGTTCCATTGAAATCATGCATAAATATATCTGTCTGATTATCATTAGTTAGCTGTGTCAATCGATATAGGTTTACAGAAAGTCTCCAGGAATAATTATTACGTTAGATTCAGTTCATTATCAGTTGTGTCTTCAACGCATGTTCACCTGGCTCTTCAGGGGAGTGAATGGATTAAATTACTCTGCACCCCCAGAGAATTTAAATCTGCAATGTCCACGTTAGCCTAATCCATTTCATTTCCAATAAACTCCATTTCAATATGTTTGAATGTATTTAGCACTTTTGTAAACCGCTCTATTTTATCACAGACTACTATTACTACAGCTCTGCTTCTGTTTAGAATTTAACAGAAATGGAGCAAAGTAATGTTTTCGATTGCTTGATGTGATCTAATCTACATCCACACAGATCTGTTAATTTCTTATAACCTTTTGTATGTACCCAGTTATCTACCTGTCAATACAGAAAATTCTTGCATTTTATCACAAAGATCTAACATAACTTTCTTTAATCATCATTATTATGTTGGTCAGATAGAATGAATGGGACTTCGTTTACAAGTTATATTTTCTCATTGAACTATGATGAAATCGTCTAACAGAAGTTTCATTAAAATGAAATTCAAGTGGCAAAGTGCAAATGTTGAATTTTCACCTAAACAATTTGATTTGAATCAATCAAATAGAAACAATGCACCATTGGCAGTCTATAAAGAGGTATTTGCAGGCAACAAACTGCTTGTTCGAAAACAAATGAGCACAAATTTCGAATAGCAAGTTAACCAACCGTGTATTATGAAGCATTTTCAATTACATTCAAGAGCAGTTTCATCAATAGGAGTCAGGAATATCAAACAACGATGGATAAACTCCAGCTCAGGTTCCCAATAGTAGATGAATATTGAATAACGATCAGTTATTCCACCACCATGATTGGTCAATAATGAACGTAATGAATGAAATTCGACCTTCATGGTCACTTTGAATCATCGAATCAGAATAAAACAACTAAGCACTCAAAAAATCTAAATATACCAGACAATTTCTAGTGAAATTTCATTAACTGCTTTAAACGAGATGATGAGGTGAGTGTTAAATGAACACACGAGGTAAACGAGTGTATCGTACAAATTGAAATTTGATTCCATGAGATAACGTTATTTTATTCACTTGAATCACTTTAGATTAAATGCTCCATATGATCTGTTCATACGAATTTCTTTGATCTTGAACCTGTTTTCCGTGTTCTGTACCTGTTATGAAATCTGTAAACAGCCGGAGTGGAAGAACTTTACAAAGTTGATTTTTAAGAATGAGTCATATCGATATGTAAGTAATCAGTTAGATGCTAATAGTCATATACAGTCTCATCATTATCACTACTCACAAACAATTAGTCTCAATCAACCTCATCCAGATGTGAATGGCTGTTTCAATGGATTAAAAAAGCGCGGAGTGAGTTGATTACATTTTATAGTTGAGACACTGTCCACTTATTTACTCTTTTAAGGATATTCAACCACAATTCCCGTGGAAATACTTCGAAACTCAAGTTAGTAAATTTCGTTTTTATCGTATTGGTAAGTCCATTATTTTCTTTAAATTAAAAATTGTTATTGAATGTTCTTGATCACAAATTAATCTCATGAATCAAAGTTGATTCGATTTCTTCAGTGAATCACTTACATGCTCTGTGTTACATGTCGAACTGATGCAATTTATATTTTATTCATTCAATGTGAAATTACCAATCTAACTGTATGTTTTCATTAACAAAAATACAGGTTATTTAGATATATTTGAAAACAACGAGACAATTGGAGAAATCTCAAATGCTTTAGAAAGTACTGTGTCAAGGTATCGTTTGATTGGGAGTGAGTTTCTTGAATTATTTACTTGTAGTGTATTTTCTTTACTGTTCACAAATACATTTTGCATATAAGTAATCTCACCGACCTGAGATTTCCCATTAATGTAAGTGAATCAAAGTAAACATATGTGCAGTAATAAGCGATATTTTGAGTTAAATTAGTTTGTACTATTGAAGCAGGCAATCTAGAAACTCTTAGTTGGTGCCCTAAAATACATTTCTAGCACTTACTGCAGTCGCTGTCTGTCGACCATCGTATACTTAACTATATCCCTATAAACATTTTCATATGATTATGATCTTCGAATCCAAACACTTTCTGACAAAGCGGACTAAGCAGTCGTCTAATACAAGATGCTTTACTCAAACTAGAACACATAGGACATCAAATTTACATCTGTATATCTCGGTCAGCTATACGAATTAATGATCAGCAAAAACTAGCGTCCAATAAAAATATCAAAAGACAATTACTCGGTCAAAAACGTTCGAGAAAAATTAACAGAAAAGTAACATTCTTCTAACTCAGTTGGATTGAAGCGTTCATCATATCGTTGAAGTGACAATAATCCTTGAAGCTTCCTCATAAGCGATGATCGATCATTTCACCACACCATTTCATGTAAATGTTGGAATGAAATTGATAACTTGTATGCAGAGGTAGTTCATGTTAAAACGTACATTTATTAAAACAGATGGATTTTCATTTTACACATATTTCATTATCTTTTTTTACTTTCAATAATTCAGAGGAATTAATGGCATTCAAATGGTCTGCTGATACAGAACTTGAAAGGACACGTAAGTCAACCAATATGAAACCTGCACACTTAGATCTTCACAGATTGTGATCACTCAATGTTTGTGAGATTCAGTTCTCAGAAAATGGATAAGTAAAACTTTGTTACTTTTCTAGAAAATGGGGGTTGAACCAAATGTGAAATCCACTCACAGTTTGATAACATTGATTGAGACTTTAAGGTCAGTTGACATGAGCTGATAATGATTAGATCAGACAAGTAGAAAATTGATCTTCATTGCCTGTTTGAAAACTTGTGCACAGATACACTTTTGTTTAAATGCTTTGATGAAACTTGACGATAAACCATTGCTTCAAAGAAAATGAATCGTGTTATATGTTCGTCACAAAGTCATTCCTGTGCACATCATATTCATCTACACTTCCATTCGTCGCAAAGTCATTCCTATATTTTATCCTTTCATATTGAGAAGTCGTTGAGATTACATATTCAAATGTATTCGTCTCTCATCTACAATTAACAAACACTGTAGTCAGAGTTAGTTGATCGATTTAATATCCATAGGTTAGATAAACAATGAGATTCTCAAGTTGAGTTTGTAAATAAACGCTCCATTACTTATGTGATACACACTTGGAGTCGATGGTTACAAGGAAAGTTATATATAATATTGCTTACGTGCGAATACATTTGCAGCATTAGACCTTCAATGATTCATTAGTAATACAGATTCAGAAACTGGGCGTTTCACACTAGTTTGGAAGGATGCATGCTCGTTTCATTCACATCAAGTTGACTTCAATGTTTTGAATGCGAATCCAACTGGAGAAAGCATTTGACACAACTCAGTAATTACCCACTAAATGTGGTCATTTTGTGAGTGAGCATATGCTGTGTTACACCTATCTTTCAAATTCTAAGTATCTTTATTCTTTTAGTTGTAAAGACTACACCCCTAGTAACTAATCTGTTATATGCAAATGGGAAGATATCTGTCTATTATGAGAACGTAAGTTACAAAATTGAATGGAACTATAATTTTGTTTCGAATTCTTGATTTCAATCTACTATTTCATATTTATGAATACTGTCGAATGTATTAAGCTACGCTGAACACGATATAAAAAGATCAACATTTTTTGATGTGCCAACAAACTATTTGACTATGTAATTATTCCTTAAATGACACAACTCACTCTAGCACTTGTTAAAGAGTGAGTAATTAGAAATGAAGTGATATCAGTTGTACTAATGATGTGTTCATGCCAAATAGTACCAACCAGTATATGTCAGAATTGTGTATGTAATGTGTCGTATTTTGTCAGACTGTATTTCATCTTCAAATGGTCGGCTTTTCGGAACATTCATTAATGTATCACCTGAGCACAGCTTCCTTGAAGCTGTTAACAAACATATTTCATTACAACTGACGTAGATTTTCATCTCACAGTGTGTCAACATATTTCATGATAGACTGTTAAGTCATCAAACTTGACTGAATTCGACAACTGACGTGATTCAGGATATTTATGTACACCAGATGGAACACACTTCTAAGGAAAATGAGAATATCAATATACGTAAAGTAAGTGTGGTTAAGATAATTTGAACGAAGACCCATTTCTTTAATGATCAATTCATTTCAATATAAGAGGTTGTGTGCTGACAAATCCTCGTTCCATGTTTCTTTCAGATTCTTTTGAAAATTCACAGAAACAAGACATTAGGAATCCAAGGAATCTTTCAATGTGAAACAGGTGAGAAACTTTGCAAAGGATGATGTTAACAGTTTGATGTACGGTGACGTATAAAATCATTCATTTGTTTCCTGTGGCACATATAACTGGCTTTCTGGAGTAAAGTGACTAAGGTGTATGAATGTTTTTTATAGCAAAAGTTTAAGTGGTTAGGTACTTGTGGAGAGCGATCGACTGAACAAGTCAGTGATATATGAACGACGAAATTAGGCAGACAAAATATCGACTTGCTTTTTACGCGATTACTCACAATACGACAGTCACACTTACCGTTTTCATTCATATCACCACTCAATGCATGACGAAGTGTGTTCTATATATGAAAGTGATGAATAAGAGGCATCTGAAGCTAATAGTTTCTTCACACAATGCTCAATCCTATGTGTTGTCGAAAGATGAAGCTGAGTTTCAAGCTGAGTGAATGAGTAGAATATAGTGTTTCATGATCGCATGTGAGAAAATGCACCAAATATTTGGTCAAGTGATATAGATTGCTCGGTTGAAGTGCATTACTGAGTCAGCAAAAAAATGATGAAAATTGTCATTTCTATGTTGCTCGTTTGAATTCTGTCACCTGTCTCTTATTGATTCATGCGCTTTCTGTGATGATTGCTTCGATGTTGTCTTTGATCACAAGCATTGTAAACAAACATGGATGGTGGTTAGCAGTAGAATCGATTGCCGTCAATAATGAAAATGAGAAGATTCAATCAATAAAGCAGGAATGAAATAACGTTTCAAGCTCTGTACAAGCCACTGGGTGTTTGGACTGAATAGTTAAATGAATATCCGTATGGCGTTTGAACTGGATAGTCCTGATCTCTTGTCCAAGAGTAAACATCAACGTCGAGATGTAGGAATATCCAGCTGCGACGTTTTAAATAAGAAGGAACGCTAGTCATCATTCGTTTTTCATTTGATGCTCCCATGTTGTTTATATGTAAGCTGAAGGGTGAAAAAGTGAATAATGGTTTGTACTTAAATTTTTCTGTTGTTGCTCCAAGAAGAAATTTAAATTTTAGCTTTGTTCCTCTTCAATTTGTCACATTAGGTGAGACACGACATAACATAGCTGTTCCTGTAGAATGGATCAGAAATGGCACGTTGGTGGAGTACGAAGTCATCGGCAGTATGTTCAACCTTATTTATCATCATTTACTATTTTCACACTTGAATCCATCCTTTTTATTTCAACACGCTGAAAATTTCATTTGTATTTGCAGTCAGCTAATAAATCACATCGACGCATCCGTCTCAAAATACGTTTCACTTACCATTAGTAACCACACGTCAATTCACTTTTAAATATCAAGAATGATAAGGTATCCATTTTGAACGATTATTGAAGTCTTGTGGACAAACTCACAAAACGATGTATGAGTTGATAGTAATCTCGATACAGATTAAGTGACAGTTATCTGATTGTGGATTTACCAGACAGCTTCTGTTTTTCTTTTTGGTACATGTGATATTGAACTTTTCTGGGGCACTGAAATCACAAGAACACTCCAGGTCATTGCGATTAAACAAAAAACGATTGTCTACTTTCTGAAATCTCTGCTTTGTCATATATATTCGATAAAGTGAAGATGAAATATGACGTCACCAAACTTGATTCATTATAGAAAGTCTCAGAATTATTGATGTATTTCACAATATGAAATTGAATATGAACACTCAGTAAATGAAAACAGATTTCAGTTCACCATGTGTTAGGCTACCGAAATAACATTTCTACCACTGTGAGAGTCATTCCATTATCCAATACCCAAATCTCCTTCATAATCATCGAATACAATATTATCTCTATCATTGATTAATTTTCTTTGATTCAACTAGTCTGTTGCATTAACTGACAGCACACAGACCAGAATGCGGCCACATACTTCGATATGTTTTATCATATTAGAACAACTAAAATCTTTTCAGGGAAAAATGGCAATGATGATTGGAATAACAGTGTTTGTCATCATTTAATGTTCAACTGAATCACCATGATTGAATTGAATTTGTAGTCTCAGAACAACTGAACTTCCAGCACTGCTTTCATGAAAAGAAACTCTGCGTTGTTGAAATATGATATGCAGTAGGCTTTGCTGAACCCAGTGACAGCATTGTGCTTACATCTCTGAATGTAAACAGTCATTGAAATCTGTCAAGTTTGTCAGTCGGAATTCATCGTTCATAATTGATATTCTAACTTGTTTCATTCACTCCAATTATTCCGTTGTGAAACATTATTGAAGTTGAATGTATACTGATGATTGCATCAAGCATTGTGATAACAACCCTCCAGTGAATGAAATAGTCACTTAACACTGGAATTACTATCATGTCATTGAGTGATAGTTGCATGTATTGTAATTCACTTTTACATCTGTTTAAACATTCGAATTATAATATCACCTAATTAATTTTACAGCAATTTGTCCAATACACAATTCATCTGAAGCATGTCTGAATGCAACAACATCGAATATAACATGTATTTGGTGTGAGAAATGGAACACGTGCATTGACAGTAATCATCAGGAACATCATTTCTTTAAAGAGAATGATTGCCATTTCAAGGTAAATGCTTGTTTAAATGATCGTCAGATCGGTGGTAAATGCTTTGAATGATTGTACAGATGCACATTTTGATATACTTTGTTGAATTGTATTTTATCATCCTTATTGACAGCAATACGTAATCAATTAATCAAAACGTACTCCATGTTTTGTAATGAATGCTATTGTTTTGTTTTTCTATAGAATGCGACCACTGAAATAATTCAAGAAAGTAGACAGAACAAATCACTTTGGTACCTGTATATTGTGATTCCTTCGGTCATCTTCTTCTTTGCTGTTTGCATCGGCTGCGTAATTTGGAGATGGCTGTATAAAAGACGAAGATATAATGAATGATTCTCGACTATTCTTACCAAGTGCTTTTTTATTTCGTATTCCATTTAAAAACTTTGGACTTAATTATTCATTTCAATGCTTCGGTAAATTTCTTCACGGAACTATGTTTATTTTGTCCTTGCCTACGTAATAACCGATGTACACTTGTTAATAAAATACCGGACACGGTTTTTAATATATGCGTTTTTGTCTTCATTAAAATCTGACTTGTTTTTCGAGAGTTTGACAACATCTTGTTCTTGAACTGGTGGTGTTGTGTTTATTAATCATCAATGTGCACGTTTTGGAATTTTCGTCAATATCACGTCGGACTACTGAAAAATATCATTTGGAATATGCGACGGTCGTTATTGCAAATCGACCTGTCGAAACACACATCAAAACATAATTAATCTCTTTCATCGTTCGTTACTTCATTATTCATTGTTCAGCAAATGCTGAGTGACAAACTATGGTTAATTCGGGGTTATCTAGACTGATTGTGATTCCTTCCAAATTTTTATTGTTGACAGAACCAATATACGTGCATTAGTTTCACTCAATGCTTATTCTTCAGAAGAGGCTAAAATGGAGTTGTCTTTCTCAGCTTCACAAAGGAAACCGATACTGAGACGATAGTTAATTGTGTTAAGTGCCATTGAAGAATGAGTATACAGCGTTGTTATTGTTTGTTGAATTGTATTTTATCATCCTTATTGACAGCAATACGTAATCAATTAATCAAAACGTACTCCATGTTTTGTAATGAATGCTACTGTTTTGTTTTTCTATAGAATGCGACCACTGAAATAATTCAAGAAAGTAGACAGAACAAATCACTTTGGTACCTGTATATTGTGATTCCTTCGGTCATCTTCTTCTTTGCTGTTTGCATCGGCTGCGTAATTTGGAGATGGCTGTATAAAAGACGAAGATATAATGAATGATTCTCGACTATTCTTACCAAGTGCTTTTTTATTTCGTATTCCATTTAAAAACTTTGGACTTAATTATTCATTTCAATGCTTCGGTAAATTTCTTCACGGAACTATGTTTATTTTGTCCTTGCCTACGTAATAACCGATGTACACTTGTTAATAAAATACCGGACACGGTTTTTAATATATGCGTTTTTGTCTTCATTAAAATCTGACTTGTTTTTCGAGAGTTTGACAACATCTTGTTCTTGAACTGGTGGTGTTGTGTTTATTAATCATCAATGTGCACGTTTTGGAATTTTCGTCAATATCACGTCGGACTACTGAAAATATCATTTGGAATATGCGACGGTCGTTATTGCAAATCGACCTGTCGAAACACACATCAAAACATAATTAATCTCTTTCATCGTTCGTTACTTCATTATTCATTGTTCAGCAAATGCTGAGTGACAAACTATGGTTAATTCGGGGTTATCTAGACTGATTGTGATTCCTTCCAAATTTTTATTGTTGACAGAACCAATATACGTGCATTAGTTTCACTCAATGCTTATTCTTCAGAAGAGGCTAAAATGGAGTTGTCTTTCTCAGCTTCACAAAGGAAACCGATACTGAGACGATAGTTAATTGTGTTAAGTGCCATTGAAGAATGAGTATACAGCGTTGTTATTGTTTGTTGAATTGTATTTTATCATCCTTATTGACAGCAATACGTAATCAATTAATCAAAACGTACTCCATGTTTTGTAATGAATGCTACTGTTTTGTTTTTCTATAGAATGCGACCACTGAAATAATTCAAGAAAGTAGACAGAACAAATCACTTTGGTACCTGTATATTGTGATTCCTTCGGTCATCTTCTTCTTTGCTGTTTGCATCGGCTGCGTAATTTGGAGATGGCTGTATAAAAGACGAAGATATAATGAATGATTCTCGACTATTCTTACCAAGTGCTTTTTTATTTCGTATTCCATTTAAAAACTTTGGACTTAATTATTCATTTCAATGCTTCGGTAAATTTCTTCACGGAACTATGTTTATTTTGTCCTTGCCTACGTAATAACCGATGTACACTTGTTAATAAAATACCGGACACGGTTTTTAATATATGCGTTTTTGTCTTCATTAAAATCTGACTTGTTTTTCGAGAGTTTGACAACATCTTGTTCTTGAACTGGTGGTGTTGTGTTTATTAATCATCAATGTGCACGTTTTGGAATTTTCGTCAATATCACGTCGGACTACTGAAAAATATCATTTGGAATATGCGACGGTCGTTATTGCAAATCGACCTGTCGAAACACACATCAAAACATAATTAATCTCTTTCATCGTTCGTTACTTCATTATTCATTGTTCAGCAAATGCTGAGTGACAAACTATGGTTAATTCGGGGTTATCTAGACTGATTGTGATTCCTTCCAAATTTTTATTGTTGACAGAACCAATATACGTGCATTAGTTTCACTCAATGCTTATTCTTCAGAAGAGGCTAAAATGGAGTTGTCTTTCTCAGCTTCACAAAGGAAACCGATACTGAGACGATAGTTAATTGTGTTAAGTGCCATTGAAGAATGAGTATACAGCGTTGTTATTGTTTGTTGAATTGTATTTTATCATCCTTATTGACAGCAATACGTAATCAATTAATCAAAACGTACTCCATGTTTTGTAATGAATGCTACTGTTTTGTTTTTCTATAGAATGCGACCACTGAAATAATTCAAGAAAGTAGACAGAACAAATCACTTTGGTACCTGTATATTGTGATTCCTTCGGTCATCTTCTTCTTTGCTGTTTGCATCGGCTGCGTAATTTGGAGATGGCTGTATAAAAGACGAAGATATAATGAATGATTCTCGACTATTCTTACCAAGTGCTTTTTTATTTCGTATTCCATTTAAAAACTTTGGACTTAATTATTCATTTCAATGCTTCGGTAAATTTCTTCACGGAACTATGTTTATTTTGTCCTTGCCTACGTAATAACCGATGTACACTTGTTAATAAAATACCGGACACGGTTTTTAATATATGCGTTTTTGTCTTCATTAAAATCTGACTTGTTTTTCGAGAGTTTGACAACATCTTGTTCTTGAACTGGTGGTGTTGTGTTTATTAATCATCAATGTGCACGTTTTGGAATTTTCGTCAATATCACGTCGGACTACTGAAAAATATCATTTGGAATATGCGACGGTCGTTATTGCAAATCGACCTGTCGAAACACACATCAAAACATAATTAATCTCTTTCATCGTTCGTTACTTCATTATTCATTGTTCAGCAAATGCTGAGTGACAAACTATGGTTAATTCGGGGTTATCTAGACTGATTGTGATTCCTTCCAAATTTTTATTGTTGACAGAACCAATATACGTGCATTAGTTTCACTCAATGCTTATTCTTCAGAAGAGGCTAAAATGGAGTTGTCTTTCTCAGCTTCACAAAGGAAACCGATACTGAGACGATAGTTAATTGTGTTAAGTGCCATTGAAGAATGAGTATACAGCGTTGTTATTGTTTGTTGAATTGTATTTTATCATCCTTATTGACAGCAATACGTAATCAATTAATCAAAACGTACTCCATGTTTTGTAATGAATGCTACTGTTTTGTTTTTCTATAGAATGCGACCACTGAAATAATTCAAGAAAGTAGACAGAACAAATCACTTTGGTACCTGTATATTGTGATTCCTTCGGTCATCTTCTTCTTTGCTGTTTGCATCGGCTGCGTAATTTGGAGATGGCTGTATAAAAGACGAAGATATAATGAATGATTCTCGACTATTCTTACCAAGTGCTTTTTTATTTCGTATTCCATTTAAAAACTTTGGACTTAATTATTCATTTCAATGCTTCGGTAAATTTCTTCACGGAACTATGTTTATTTTGTCCTTGCCTACGTAATAACCGATGTACACTTGTTAATAAAATACCGGACACGGTTTTTAATATATGCGTTTTTGTCTTCATTAAAATCTGACTTGTTTTTCGAGAGTTTGACAACATCTTGTTCTTGAACTGGTGGTGTTGTGTTTATTAATCATCAATGTGCACGTTTTGGAATTTTCGTCAATATCACGTCGGACTACTGAAAAATATCATTTGGAATATGCGACGGTCGTTATTGCAAATCGACCTGTCGAAACACACATCAAAACATAATTAATCTCTTTCATCGTTCGTTACTTCATTATTCATTGTTCAGCAAATGCTGAGTGACAAACTATGGTTAATTCGGGGTTATCTAGACTGATTGTGATTCCTTCCAAATTTTTATTGTTGACAGAACCAATATACGTGCATTAGTTTCACTCAATGCTTATTCTTCAGAAGAGGCTAAAATGGAGTTGTCTTTCTCAGCTTCACAAAGGAAACCGATACTGAGACGATAGTTAATTGTGTTAAGTGCCATTGAAGAATGAGTATACAGCGTTGTTATTGTTTGTTGAATTGTATTTTATCATCCTTATTGACAGCAATACGTAATCAATTAATCAAAACGTACTCCATGTTTTGTAATGAATGCTACTGTTTTGTTTTTCTATAGAATGCGACCACTGAAATAATTCAAGAAAGTAGACAGAACAAATCACTTTGGTACCTGTATATTGTGATTCCTTCGGTCATCTTCTTCTTTGCTGTTTGCATCGGCTGCGTAATTTGGAGATGGCTGTATAAAAGACGAAGATATAATGAATGATTCTCGACTATTCTTACCAAGTGCTTTTTTATTTCGTATTCCATTTAAAAACTTTGGACTTAATTATTCATTTCAATGCTTCGGTAAATTTCTTCACGGAACTATGTTTATTTTGTCCTTGCCTACGTAATAACCGATGTACACTTGTTAATAAAATACCGGACACGGTTTTTAATATATGCGTTTTTGTCTTCATTAAAATCTGACTTGTTTTTCGAGAGTTTGACAACATCTTGTTCTTGAACTGGTGGTGTTGTGTTTATTAATCATCAATGTGCACGTTTTGGAATTTTCGTCAATATCACGTCGGACTACTGAAAAATATCATTTGGAATATGCGACGGTCGTTATTGCAAATCGACCTGTCGAAACACACATCAAAACATAATTAATCTCTTTCATCGTTCGTTACTTCATTATTCATTGTTCAGCAAATGCTGAGTGACAAACTATGGTTAATTCGGGGTTATCTAGACTGATTGTGATTCCTTCCAAATTTTTATTGTTGACAGAACCAATATACGTGCATTAGTTTCACTCAATGCTTATTCTTCAGAAGAGGCTAAAATGGAGTTGTCTTTCTCAGCTTCACAAAGGAAACCGATACTGAGACGATAGTTAATTGTGTTAAGTGCCATTGAAGAATGAGTATACAGCGTTGTTATTGTTTGTTGAATTGTATTTTATCATCCTTATTGACAGCAATACGTAATCAATTAATCAAAACGTACTCCATGTTTTGTAATGAATGCTACTGTTTTGTTTTTCTATAGAATGCGACCACTGAAATAATTCAAGAAAGTAGACAGAACAAATCACTTTGGTACCTGTATATTGTGATTCCTTCGGTCATCTTCTTCTTTGCTGTTTGCATCGGCTGCGTAATTTGGAGATGGCTGTATAAAAGACGAAGATATAATGAATGATTCTCGACTATTCTTACCAAGTGCTTTTTTATTTCGTATTCCATTTAAAAACTTTGGACTTAATTATTCATTTCAATGCTTCGGTAAATTTCTTCACGGAACTATGTTTATTTTGTCCTTGCCTACGTAATAACCGATGTACACTTGTTAATAAAATACCGGACACGGTTTTTAATATATGCGTTTTTGTCTTCATTAAAATCTGACTTGTTTTTCGAGAGTTTGACAACATCTTGTTCTTGAACTGGTGGTGTTGTGTTTATTAATCATCAATGTGCACGTTTTGGAATTTTCGTCAATATCACGTCGGACTACTGAAAAATATCATTTGGAATATGCGACGGTCGTTATTACAACGCGACCTGTCGAAACACACATCAAAACATAATTAATCTCTTTCATCGTTCGTTACTTCATTATTCATTGTTCAGCAAATGCTGAGTGATAAATTAAGTCCAAAATTTTTAAATGGAATACGAAATAAAAAAGCACTTGGTAAGAATAATCGAGAATCATTCGTTATATCTTCGTCTTTTATACAGCCGTCTCCAAATTACGCAGCCGATGCAAACAGCAAAGAAGAAGATGACCGAAGGAATCACAATATACAGGTACCAAAGTGATTTGTTCTGTCTACTTTCTTGAATTATTTCAGTGGTCGCATTCTATAGAAAAACAAAACAGTAGCATTCATTACAAAACATGGAGTACGTTTTGATTAATTGATTACGTATTGCTGTCAATAAGGATGATAAAATACAATTCAACAAACAATAACAACGCTGTATACTCATTCTTCAATGGCACTTAACACAATTAACTATCGTCTCAGTATCGGTTTCCTTTGTGAAGCTGAGAAAGACAACTCCATTTTAGCTTCTTCTGAAGAATAAGCATTGAGTGAAACTAATGCACGTATATTGGTTCTGTCAACAATAAAAATTTGGAAGGAATCACAATCAGTCTAGATAACCCCGAATTAACCATAGTTTGTCACTCAGCATTTGCTGAACAATGAATAATGAAGTAACGAACGATGAAAGAGATTAATTATGTTTTGATGTGTGTTTCGACAGGTCGAGTTGCAATAACGACCGTCGCATATTCCAAATGATATTTTTCAGTAGTCCGACGTGATATTGACGAAAATTCCAAAACGTGCACATTGATGATTAATAAACACAACACCACCAGTTCAAGAACAAGATGTTGTCAAACTCTCGAAAAACAAGTCAGATTTTAATGAAGACAAAAACGCATATATTAAAAACCGTGTCCGGTATTTATTAACAAGTGTACATCGGTTATTACGTAGGCAAGGACAAAATAAACATAGTTCCGTGAAGAAATTTACCGAAGCATTGAAATGAATAATTAAGTCCAAAGTTTTTAAATGGAATACGAAATAAAAAAGCACTTGGTAAGAATAGTCGAGAATCATTCATTATATCTTCGTCTTTTATACAGCCATCTCCAAATTACGCAGCCGATGCAAACAGCAAAGAAGAAGATGACCGAAGGAATCACAATATACAGGTACCAAAGTGATTTGTTCTGTCTACTTTCTTGAATTATTTCAGTGGTCGCATTCTATAGAAAAACAAAACAGTAGCATTCATTACAAAACATGGAGTACGTTTTGATTAATTGATTACGTATTGCTGTCAATAAGGATGATAAAATACAATTCAACAAACAATAACAACGCTGTATACTCATTCTTCAATGGCACTTAACACAATTAACTATCGTCTCAGTATCGGTTTCCTTTGTGAAGCTGAGAAAGACAACTCCATTTTAGCCTCTTCTGAAGAATAAGCATTGAGTGAAACTAATGCACGTATATTGGTTCTGTCAACAATAAAAATTTGGAAGGAATCACAATCAGTCTAGATAACCCCGAATTAACCATAGTTTGTCACTCAGCATTTGCTGAACAATGAATAATGAAGTAACGAACGATGAAAGAGATTAATTATGTTTTGATGTGTGTTTCGACAGGTCGATTTGCAATAACGACCGTCGCATATTCCAAATGATATTTTTCAGTAGTCCGACGTGATATTGACGAAAATTCCAAAACGTGCACATTGATGATTAATAAACACAACACCACCAGTTCAAGAACAAGATGTTGTCAAACTCTCGAAAAACAAGTCAGATTTTAATGAAGACAAAAACGCATATATTAAAAACCGTGTCCGGTATTTTATTAACAAGTGTACATCGGTTATTACGTAGGCAAGGACAAAATAAACATAGTTCCGTGAAGAAATTTACCGAAGCATTGAAATGAATAATTAAGTCCAAAGTTTTTAAATGGAATACGAAATAAAAAGCACTTGGTAAGAATAGTCGAGAATCATTCATTATATCTTCGTCTTTTATACAGCCATCTCCAAATTACGCAGCCGATGCAAACAGCAAAGAAGAAGATGACCGAAGGAATCACAATATACAGGTACCAAAGTGATTTGTTCTGTCTACTTTCTTGAATTATTTCAGTGGTCGCATTCTATAGAAAAACAAAACAGTAGCATTCATTACAAAACATGGAGTACGTTTTGATTAATTGATTACGTATTGCTGTCAATAAGGATGATAAAATACAATTCAACAAACAATAACAACGCTGTATACTCATTCTTCAATGGCACTTAACACAATTAACTATCGTCTCAGTATCGGTTTCCTTTGTGAAGCTGAGAAAGACAACTCCATTTTAGCCTCTTCTGAAGAATAAGCATTGAGTGAAACTAATGCACGTATATTGGTTCTGTCAACAATAAAATTTGGAAGGAATCACAATCAGTCTAGATAACCCCGAATTAACCATAGTTTGTCACTCAGCATTTGCTGAACAATGAATAATGAAGTAACGAACGATGAAAGAGATTAATTATGTTTTGATGTGTGTTTCGACAGGTCGATTTGCAATAACGACCGTCGCATATTCCAAATGATATTTTTCAGTAGTCCGACGTGATATTGACGAAAATTCCAAAACGTGCACATTGATGATTAATAAACACAACACCACCAGTTCAAGAACAAGATGTTGTCAAACTCTCGAAAAACAAGTCAGATTTTAATGAAGACAAAAACGCATATATTAAAAACCGTGTCCGGTATTTTATTAACAAGTGTACATCGGTTATTACGTAGGCAAGGACAAAATAAACATAGTTCCGTGAAGAAATTTACCGAAGCATTGAAATGAATAATTAAGTCCAAAGTTTTTAAATGGAATACGAAATAAAAAAGCACTTGGTAAGAATAGTCGAGAATCATTCATTATATCTTCGTCTTTATACAGCCATCTCCAAATTACGCAGCCGATGCAAACAGCAAAGAAGAAGATGACCGAAGGAATCACAATATACAGGTACCAAAGTGATTTGTTCTGTCTACTTTCTTGAATTATTTCAGTGGTCGCATTCTATAGAAAAACAAAACAGTAGCATTCATTACAAAACATGGAGTACGATTTGATTAATTGATTACGTATTGCTGTCAATAAGGATGATAAAATACAATTCAACAAACAATAACAACGCTGTATACTCATTCTTCAATAGCACTTAACACAATTAACTATCGTCTCAGTATCGGTTTCCTTTGTGAAGCTGAGAAAGACAACTCCATTTTAGCCTCTTCTGAAGAATAAGCATTGAGTGAAACTAATGCACGTATATTGGTTCTGTCAACAATAAAAATTTGGAAGGAATCACAATCAGTCTAGATAACCCCGAATTAACCATAGTTTGTCACTCAGCATTTGCTGAACAATGAATAATGAAGTAACGAACGATGAAAGAGATTAATTATGTTTTGATGTGTGTTTCGACAGGTCGATTTGCAATAACGACCGTCGCATATTCCAAATGATATTTTTTCAGTAGTCCGACGTGATATTGACGAAAATTCCAAAACGTGCACATTGATGATTAATAAACACAACACCACCAGTTCAAGAACAAGATGTTGTCAAACTCTCGAAAAACAAGTCAGATTTTAATGAAGACAAAAACGCATATATTAAAAACCGTGTCCGGTATTTATTAACAAGTGTACATCGGTTATTACGTAGGCAAGGACAAAATAAACATAGTTCCGTGAAGAAATTTACCGAAGCATTGAAATGAATAATTAAGTCCAAAGTTTTAAATGGAATACGAAATAAAAAAGCACTTGGTAAGAATAGTCGAGAATCATTCATTATATCTTCGTCTTTTATACAGCCATCTCCAAATTACGCAGCCGATGCAAACAGCAAAGAAGAAGATGACCGAAGGAATCACAATATACAGGTACCAAAGTGATTTGTTCTGTCTACTTTCTTGAATTATTTCAGTGGTCGCATTCTATAGAAAAACAAAACAGTAGCATTCATTACAAAACATGGAGTACGTTTTGATTATTGGATTACGTATTGCTGTCAATAAGGATGATAAAA
>CALYDH030000257.1:0-16924 GCA_944474815.3 Schistosoma curassoni
GCGTTTATAAACAACTGTTTATAAATACTTGCACATTTTTGATGATGGTTGTAGTGGTTGTCCAAGTTTCAGCTCCACACAGTAGCACGGACTCGACATTTGAATTGAAGATGGTGACTTTGATAATGGTTGATAGAGAGTTGTTTTGAGTTCCATATATTCTTCAATTGTAGGGATGCGGTCTTGGATTTGCTTTGTCAGTCCTTGCCTTTACTTCTATATCATATCCACCACGTTCATTGATGATGTTACCAGGTAGGTGAAAGATTCCACATCTTTCAGAGCTTGTCCATCAAATGTGATTGGGTTGGTGTTCTGTTAGGTCCCGATAAGCATAATGAGTGGTAACTTTTGAGATCCATTTATGGACCAGTAATATTCTTATATTTTTATCGTATAATTGGTCAATAACTAAACTAATCATGTTCATGTACCTCTTATTATGAGCTTTATTTTGACCTATGAACTATTATTATATCATATACCATTCTTGAATTATGCCCTGTCTATTAATTACTACCTCCCACATTCACAGCCACATTTGGCTAGTCCTTGTACAAATGCTGTTTCTTATTTTATAATACCGTGTGGTCCGTCTGGTTGGCATTTAAACTCAGTGTGTTTGAAATAAACGATTCATATCACAGAGGCTGAGATTGGTGTTCTGGACTTAACAGAATGAGCTAGTCAGGAAGCAGGACCAATCAGAACTCTAGACTACTAGCACGTGTTTTAGGCGTCATTGGTCCGATCGATAATCCACTGCTCTCTAATTGGCGGTATGATTACGTTATAGATTAGCAGGGCACACAGGCCACAAGTTATAACATGTTGCTTTTTCCTTTGTATATGTTGAGACCTACTGATGATGGTTTGATAAACTGAACGAATATTAAGAAATCATAAACACATCTAATGTTTGAAACTCATAGAATTTTGTGCAAGTCTGATAACTTTTACTGCATCAAACATTTATATCTGGTACAAATAAGTATAATAAAAATGGCATTGCTCTGTGATCTGAGCGTTTTATACACTGATATTGTAACATTCCAAATGATATATAACAAGTTCATCTATTACGCCTCATTGTAAACTAAATAGAATCAGAATCAATCACAAACAAATTGATTTATATCATTTTATCCATACATCAATTGACTGATTTACTATGGGTCACACTTCCTGTACATTAGAATGAAATGGGCGAGAGAGAAAGCGGTTCGGAAGTATGAAGCTAACCTGTACATATATCTGTACTCTACAACTTCGTCAATCAATTGAAAATATTTTGGTTAACATTAACTTATTCCTAACGTTTACATATATGTATATTTTATTTACAACTAAATAACAATGATCATAATACAATCCTACTGTTATCTCTTTTGTTTCAACTTTGTTAATGAAGTTGATCTACATACTACTGAAATTCAGATAAGTTTATTAATTCATGAACAAAATGTTGCAGAAATATAAATACATAATGTGAGACTTCTCAGCTGTGCGCACTCACGATCCCGCCCCCCCCTCCGCGAGATTCCAACCCAAGACCTACCACTCTCGTACGCGAGCGCTTAACCTCTAGACCAATGAGCTGGCATTCACTGGTGTTAATGTTTAACTTCAATTAATCCATGAAACTGAGCGACACATCCATCATTATTATCAGTAAGTTACTATCTCACAACAGACTCGGTTGAACTCCACTGGTCACTGCTTCTCACTAGAACCCATGAAATACCTGTTGAAGCCAGTCACTAGTGAGCATATGTTGATTAATATCGGAAAGGGTTTTATGGAGAGGTTTTTTCATGGTGGTCTAGCTTCAATTGTCTAATGATCTCCACTATTGAAATTACCACAATCTCCACAAAATCCCTTCTGATTATATTCAAAATTCATTTTCGAGTTCGGCTTTAATCCGTTATTCACTAATACGATTAACATCATGTATATTTCTATAACTATCATCAAACGATCAAATCTGAAGTTAGATCAACGCCATAAAAATCATAATCTAATAAGTAAGAATTAAGAACTGTAGAACTTGATGATGTATTTATTGAAAAATGAAAACTGCTTTAAATGTTCTTTGTTTTTTGAATTAGAATAGTTTCACACACAAAAGAGAACGACACACGGAATTGATACAATCAGGGAAAGAGTTGGAAAACAATGTCATTATGTAAGTGATATTACAACAAGAAAGATGAAAAATTGTTTACTGTATTGAACAATATAAATCAAGTCTATGATAGTCTACAACAATGGCTTCAATAGAACAAAGAGAGCTTGAATGTTGATTACACTATTTTACTGACTTCATGAGCTTTTTTTCTTAAAATCTAATATTCTGTTTTAAGCAAAGATAAATAGTGGCTAGCAATGGAATTCAGGACGGATGTTTCGTCCTATTTGAGACTCGTCAGCTGGAGGTGCCTGCATCCCAGTGAACGGTACTGGGTTCAAGTCACAGAGTGAACATCAACTTTGGGATGCGCTTCAAACTGGATTACATTACTAGTCACTATCCATCTTTGCTTAGAAAAGTAGTAATAATACTGTTGAGTTGGCTTCCGGAGAACTTTAACGGAGCCTCCAGAGGCCCGAAACGAGCCGAAGGGTCAGAGCCGATCAGAGTATGATGGAACGTTCTAGAATTCCAACGTGGCATAATATGTCGTTAACGGATTGGCTGAAATATGATGTTGATTCAACAGACGCCAACATCTATAAACACCCATGATTTTCTGTACAAGAATGAACCTTGGGATAAAGTATTTTCTCTAATACTTGCGTCTTCTCTCTGGTGTTCGAGTCGCTGTGTAGTTCTAGCTTGCGGGTCAACGGAATAGTTTAGCAAATAAATATAGCGTCCAATCGATAAGACTTACCAAATACATTGGTTTCTAATAGAACCAACTGTTGCTAAACAAAAATTCACTCAATATTGTTTAGATTATTCCCATATATAATATGTGATTAACCTGACTGTCATAATTAACACTTATCATATGCTTATAAACTTGATGATTAAACTACCACATGTAGCGTAAAATATACATTTTATTACACTTAGACAAACATATGATTGTCATAAAGTAATTTCTCATGTTTATTATTAAGTTTTTTTGTTTTTGTTTTAATGCAATTATAAGGTGATAATCTACAGTCAGTCAGTCAGTCAGCCACAACGTTGGACCAGGCACATATATGCATCGGTTCAAGTTACCAGACTTCGTTAGCACAACAACATGAACACCAAATTCATAGAAGTAGTCATTTCAATGATAGTAATATATAGAAGAAAGATTGTGTATATGGATATAGTACAGGAAGAAAGAATTAGTTCGTAAAATTAAAGGTATAAAGTAATTTTAACCTCATAGTTTAATGGAAGACAAAGAGTGTATACACCTAAGCTATTGTGACCGATTCCGAACCGTGTCACCAAGAGTCTCCAACCATTGATTACGATAGTCACGAGTAACCCAAACCAAGTAGTCTACATGTACCAACATGGCTCAGACTAGAGGTTAGTGACTTCGAGCACTGATGCCACATTTTGGTTTGGCCACCCTCAACAAGCTCAACAAAACTTTGTTTGATATAAATTGAAGTGAGTCATTGAACGGAATGTGTATTCACTAAAAATTAACAAAGAATAGAGATAGGATTTCGGTTTTATTTGATTTTTCAATGTTCAATAAGTCTGTCGTACTCAACATTTTTGGTTAACTTTCCATACATTATTTAGGTGACTACTACATATTATGGTGTAATGTTTACTAAAAATTTCAAGTTCTAACCTTAATTGTATTTGCGTTTTCCATCTGAAATGTCACAGTTCACTACACTGGCTTTTTTATAGCAGGCAGTCACCGATAAATTTAGACATCTGAATTGTAACTTTTAATGATGGTGTGGTGTATGGTACTTGGAGAACAGATGACAGATACGTTCCAAGTGATGACCGGAGTCAGACAAGACTTTCCCCCTTGCTCTCTATTCTGGAGGTCGAATGGATTGTGAAGACCTCGACATCTGAGGGAAAGCACGGAATACAATGTACAGCTCAGAATCAATTAGACGATTTGGATTTCGCAGATAACCTGACCATTCTATCCCATACACACAAACAAATGCAGATAAAGACAAATAGTGTAGCAGCAGCAGCCTCTGATTCAGTAGGCCTCAACATATACAAGGGGAAAAGCAAGATCCTCAAATGCAACACGGAGAACACCAAACCAAACACATTTGTTGGACAAGCTCTGAAAGATGTGGAATCTTTCACGTACATAGGTAACATCATCAATGAACGTGGTGGATATGATATAGAAGTAAAGGCAAGGACTGACAAAGCAAATCCAGGACCGCATCCCTACAATTGAAGAATATATGGAACTCAAAACAACTCTCTATCAACCATTATCAAAGTCACCATCTTCAATTCAAATGTCGAGTCCGTGCTACTGTGTGGAGCTGAAACTTGGACAACCACTACAACCATCATCAAAAATGTGCAAGTATTTATAAACAGTTGTTTATAAACGCAAGATACTCAATATCCGTTGGTCGGATACGATGAGCAACAGCGTTTTGTGCGAGAGGACAAACAAGCTTGCAGCTGAGGAGTAAATTAGGAAGATACATTTGAAGTGGATAGGATGTACATAGAGAAAATCACGAAACTGCATAACGAGGCAAGTGTTAATTGTGAATAGCGATTGTAAACGAAAAATTGGAAAGCCGAAGATCATATTGAGTCGAGAATAAGAAGCAGACTTGAAAAGGATGAACAGCAGCTGGAAAGGATTGTCTCGGACAGTGTTAGATGGAGAATGCTGGTGGTCGGCCTATGCTCCTTAGCGAGAATTAACGGGCTGAAATAAGTTATCAAATCATTCTTCATGGTGGTTAATCGATGCATATAGTCTCTAAGCATGTTGCGTAGCTGCTATATCCGCGTCTACTCTGTTATGTATATGGTAGGTCTGTTTCATACCCGGTTCTAATATTTATACTTGCAAAATGAAACCATTGCAGTCGTCAATACGCTAAGCGAAAACACGAACACTAGTATAAATAATGATATATTGACTTTTCGTAAACACATCCACAAAACAAGTCGTCCAAAATCACGTCATCATTACGAAAAATACACTAATTTTACAAACATCATGTATATGAAAACATACACAAGGTTACTGTGAAATATATATAAGGAATAAAACTGTCATATTGAATAAACGCTAAACTTGATTGGTATAAACATATCAATTAGGAATAATGTTATAGAGGAAACTATCGTACTGACTAGAGTGTTACACTGAGAATAAAATCGATATCAAAGTGTCACATACGTCATTAAATATTACACTGGGTTTGAAAAACAGTATACTTGTCTTCTCATTCCAACTTGTTATATTGACAGTCGTTAAATTAAGTATGTTCATTTAATTAATCTAAGCGGTGACCAGCGGAATCCAATCCATGTAGAGTGGAGACAGTTATCCACCTCAGACAATGGATAAAAGGTTGTGTAAGATCATAGGTTGATTGGAGTTAAACATTAACACCGTTGGATGCCATCTCAATGGTCTAGAAGTCCATTTCGCGCTCGAGACCGAAGGTCCTATGTTTGAGTCCAGCGTACAGAACTGTGGATGTGCCATACTGAGGAGTCCCATACTAAGACGAAACGACTGATCAATGCCTTCAAGTTTTCATTGGTGGTCTAGATTAGGTCGACTCATTAATTAAACTATTAATAAACTAGATATGTTTACTTTTCCAAGTGTTATGACTTGACTTTAGCTAACCATGTTGTTTTTTAATTAACCTAAATATACTGAAAAAATAAAATAACGGAAACTGATCATGAGATAAAGACGAAAAGTGTGGGTATGTTTTAAGCTATCTGTAAATATCGTCATTTCATTTTATATGTGTGTGCTGTGATATTGCCCGGGTGCCCAAGCCGAATCAGGTGGTTTTCGTAGTGGGCCACACCCCGAACCTTTGACCTAAAGGTCTGATCCACAAGGCAGTGGAGTATCGTGAAGAGATGCAGTCCTATAGTAGCCGGTGGCCAATAGTTGGTTCATACGCCACTTTTTACTTCAGGATCCTGGAGCCCATGTAGACCATTGGTTTGGACTCAAGGTTTTACAACTGCCCTAGGTGGACTCACCGTGTCTACCGGCCCGGTTAAAACGCCGGACGAGCCCTCCCCACTCTCGGCCGTACCAGGGCATTTGGTGGTAAGCTATGAATGATAAGGGCATATAATAGCGTTTAATTTAATAGAATACTCATGGTTTGAAAATTTAAAGTGGAAATTACTAAATATCCATTTTTCTGGTTGATTCTAGTAGAAGCCTTGGCAAGTAATGAATTTTTCAATAACATGAATAAAAACAACCTATAGTTATACAAATCAAGTCAAAAACGATGAACAACATTTAAGTCGACTAGTTAGTTACAAAATTAGATTATACACATTATCCATAATGACGGTTCAACTGAAATATATATGAAAAGTATTATTAACTATTAAAATCAGTCGAACCCAGGACCTTCAATCTTGCTCACGAATGCGATGTAATGTATCTTCTAATTAACTGACTTTCGTATATCTATTGTAAACGACAAACGTAAATATGTGAAGGATCTAACAATGACGGAGGAAAAGGCTGCAAGTGATGGAAACATGAGACAACTGTATGACACAACAAAGAAACTCGGTGGAAATCACCATAAACCAGAACGACCAGTGAAAAGCAAGGAAGGCAAGGTAATCACAACATTGAAGAACAACAAAACAGGTGGGTAGAACACTTCAAAGAACTCTTGAATCGACCACCTCCACTGAACTCACCCAACATCGGAGTAGCACCCACAAACCTCCCAATCGATGTTGGCAAACCAACAATTGAAGAAATCAGCATGGATATTAGACAAATCAAGAGTGGCAAAGCATCAGGACCAGACAACATTCTAGCAGAGGCACTGAAAGCAGACGTAGCGGTAACTGCAAGGATACTCCACATTCTCTTCAGCAAGATTTGGGATGAGGAACAAGTACCAACAGACTGGAAAGAAGGACTTCTGATCAAAATACCAAAGAAAGACGATCTCAGCAAGTGTGATAACTACAGGGGCATCACTATTCTCTCACTACCGGGAAAAGTCTTCAACAGGGTATTGTTAAACAGGATGAAGGACTCCATAGACGCTCAACTTCGAGACCAACAAGCTGGATTCCACAGCGATCGACCCTGTACCAACCAAATCGCAACTCTACGGATCACTGTGGAACAATCAAATGAATGGAATTCGTCACTCTACACCAACACTTAAGTAACTTCTCTTCATCGGGATAGTGTATTTGCATAATATTAAATCTACGTTTTGGAATTATCAGTTCTCAACTATGCCTGTGAGATTACATTTCTTTCCTTGAATATTATCCGATAGCTGTATGTTTAAATTTCACGGCCCTTGATCCTTCCACTTTTTCATTTTACATAAATCAAATAACCGTCAGCAATCTACTCAAACCGCCCGGAGTATTCGATAATCAGTGTCGGGTCAAATAGCTCAGTAATAGCATCTCAAACAGCGAGGCTGAGTGATAAGGGTCCGAACCCCATGTAAAGAACCAGTTGCCCCACGACTAAAGGTGCGCCTTGATGATGAGTACCAAACGGCACGAAATACAGGTTCAGGGCTTCCTCTGACTATCTTTTAGCTTAGACCACAAATTGTAGTTCTTTGCAAACCCACCTCGAATACTGTATTATGATTATAATCAGATCACTAATAATGACTAGAAAATAGAGAATATTTGTTACTATTTACTGACTAATTATTGTCGTCATGTCAGACAGAGGAGATAATACCTACTCAGTGGTAACATCGACGACTGTGGTATAGATCAAACTTGAACGGAACACATTAATCTCCTGGAAAAGAGAAATGTGATTGACTGTTCTCAGCCACCAAAGACATTAGAACTTGAACCTGCCCAGTAATAACGGACATGAAAAACGTGACATGTTACTGTTCAATAATCAATTAGTGAAAACCAAAATATCAAGTTTTGTTCTGTCAACGAACAACATTAACCACTTGTCTTAATCAAACCCGCCCTTAAGAACCTGATTATTCGAAACAACAAACCAATCGCTACACTTAAGTATAGTTCAGCTGTGACTGACTATAGCTGCTACCTTGAAGTTATAGGCCGGTTTGCATATTGCAATGAAATAGACGAGCTATATTGTTGGTTATATCTTAGTGAAGGTTAAACAACGGACAACTTCTGACAACCATTAATGAACTGGTATTATATATATATATATATATATATATATATATATATATATATATATATATATATATATTCTTATCGCATAACTATTCAGTAACTGGATTACGTATATCTATATATTAGTGTCTGAACTCAAATTGTAGGGCTAGGAGGAAAAAGGACCGATAAGGAAGCTAGGCTGCTCATACCGGTTGAAAGTCATTGGTTTGGCACAGTGCTGAGATTGTATAAGTCGTATTCCGATTGGTGAATAATTCACGTGATAATTAGCCGGAATTAAAATCCCAACGGTTGGGATACTAGTTCGTTTGGTAGATAGTTCGGAGAACAATAAGACTAGACAAAACAATTTAAGTTTCAAAGGAGAAATCAGACTAATGACTGGACAGGGATGTGACGGTGGCAAGATGTTTCTCTCGGACAACTAGCATCTACAGAGATGCTGCCTTCCCATAAGGGAAGGGAGGCATTAAAATGTTCTGCACTAAATGTGCACCATTTCACCTTGTTCCGCTTGCGGTATGGTTTTAGAAGTATAAAACTAACACATTATGAAATGCTATAAAAAACCCGTGTACGATCGACCTCAAGACAACTGCTTTTTACGGTTTACGTTCACTGTCCATGTTGTCCAGATCACTACCTATCTAGTTTTCTGTTCAGGTACCTCATAAAAAGTACACTCCCACAGTTTAGGCAACCGGGGAATTGAAACCACCCATACACCATTAAAAGCAATCAAAAATCATGTTCTGACTAATCATTTTACCGAGAAGTTGTAAAATAACACAACCGAAAGTAACAGTAATAATATTGATAACAGTAACAATAGGCCGATATATATATATATATATGCATGAGTAAAAATAACTAAATACTCAACATCATCGTCAAATTCAAAGATAAACATGAATAGTAGAAACATGAACATCGAGAGAAGAGACAGAAAATAAGAAGAAGAAATTACTGTGCAAGTTAAATTAGAATTAATGATAAATGTGAAATATTGGTGGGTTGATACCAATTTAATTTGTTTTTCTCTTTAAATTTTTCTATTAGTTGATGAGATAAAACTAGATTTGGATGGATTCATAATGGAATTATTAGAATTGCTGAAATTATCATTAGGATTATTATTACCACTAATAGTAGACGTGGTAATGGTGTTGATGTTAGCATTAGTAATAGTAGTAGTGGAAGTGGAAGCAGTAACACTATTCTTGTTATCAATGGAGACAAGTGTTAAGTTATTTTTGTCGTTTGTGTTGTTATTATTATTATTATTATTAGTATTAGTATGACTACTACTGCTACATCCACCTCCGGTATTAATATTATTATCTGATTGTACATGACATTGTACAGCAGCTGATCTTAATGAACAGAGACAATTATTTTGTGATGCTAATGCAGCATTTATTCCATCATCAAATCCATCATCACGTTCTTCACTTCCAGTAGCTGGTCGTGCAAAATCCCATATTAAAATAGTATCATCATGTGATGATGAAACAATTTGAAAATCATCAAATTGTAAACGAAACACACGACCAGTATGCTGTTGTAATGTATGAATACATAATTGATTTGGTTTAGAACGAGGATTGAGTGCAGCTTTTAAATTCCAAACTTTAATTTTTCTATAAAATAATTAATCAAAGTGAATTAACAATAGTGAATACAATTAAAATGTAACAAATAATAATAATAATCAAAGAAATTAATTTTCTTAAAGATTTCAAGTACCTCTTGACGACTAATAACCAACAGTTAGCATAAAATCTAATTATGGTGAATTGTAGTTAAATAACTAACCTCTAACCAATATCTTACATATATCAACATAGTGAACATGATTTCAATATAGATAGACTAGTAATTAAATAATAATTTGATTGATAGAATGTAATCCGTATTAAAGGATTAGACAAGCATAAGATTAGTGACAATGTTATTCAATGATCGATTAATTAAAAATATGCTCTGGTACGGCCGAGAGTGGGAAGAGTCCGTTTTCCCTCTCAAAATCCTCTCACATGGCCACACGTATATAGCCTCTGCCAGGGAAGTGCTACTCACTGCATTCTCGCATAAGCGGTGTTGTTTACGAAATCGAGAGGATGAAAAGCGAATGTCCGGAGCTTTAACCGGGTCGGTGGACATAGAGAGTCCACCTAGGGGAGTTGGAAAACCCAGATTCCAAATCACTGGTGTACATGGGCTCCAGTATCCTGAGGGAACAAATGACGTATGAACCAGTCGTTGGTCACCTGCTACCATCGGACTGCATCTCCCCTAAGAAAACCACCCGCTTCCGTTTGGGCATCCGGGCGGTATCAAAGCCCTCACACATATCAAATGAGATCTGTCTGGCACATATGTAACTGGTGCCTCCTTGTACCAATATCTACGTGTTAAAATAATAAATTTATCAATTAAAAATGTGGTGTGCCTAGAGTTATATATATATATATATAGTGCACTGTTCAAAATATGTCAGTTCCTCTTATGATGATGAACATATTGTACATGATGGGACTTATAGAGTGAGTAATGATTAAAGTTAAGCATAGGTTATGTAATAAAAAAAAGAGCAGATGAATAATTGAAGTTATCATTTTCAATGTTATGGCAGCACACAATACACACACTCTTAATCGCTAATATTTGCTAATCTTTTCGCAAACTGTTGGGGACGTTAGATCCCTAGAACTCACTTGGAAAAGGACCACATTGTTAGGTTTGAAGATAACATGAGTTCATTTGACCTGCGAACGAGAACAAAGACTCAGTGACCAAGACCAGTAAGCTAGCTATTTGATGCGTCCCAGCCCCGCTAACTAGAGGGAGAAGTCTAAGCTTGGAATGGGAAAGTATATTCTGCAAACAGCCAGAAACGAGCGATAACAACAAACACAATTCAAAACGTATATATACATTGCAAAACCGTCCTTGGGGAGAGTTACAAAATAGCATAATAAAAGACGCAACGGAACAATGGCATTTATGATTTTCCCAAGTGGGAAATACGGCATGAAGGTGACAAGAGCGCCTTTGGCGCGAAAACAAAGAAATTCAAATTTCCAAAATAAAATTACAAAATTAGGCCTTTTCCCAGGTGAGTTCTGGGGATTTAACGTCTCCAACACAAATTTTGTAATTTTATCTAGAAAATTTGAATTTCTTTGGTTTCGAGCCAAAGGCGCTCTTTTCACCTTCATGTCGTATTTCCCACTTGGGAGAATCATAAATGCCATTCGTCCGTTATGTCTTTTAGTATGCTATTTTGTAACTCTACCCAAGGACGGTTTTGTGTCGTATATATACGTTTTGATTTGTGTCTGTTCTTATCGCTCGTCTCTGGCTGTTTGCGGAATATACTTCCCCATTCCAAGCTTGGACTTCTTCCTCTAGTTAGCGAGGCTGGGACGCATAAAATAGCTAGCTTATTGATTTCCGGTCACCGAGTCTTTGTTTCGTTCGCAGTCTAAGTGAACTCGCAACCGCTTCAAACCTAGTACAAACTATGATCATCCACAAATACTCCCACTTATTTCCCCATGTATTACAGCACTATTGAATGATTTACTTAATTCTCACTCCTCATATACAATAGAATAATTATTACATGTATTACACAACCAATTAACTAGTACTTATTGGACAAGATTTTCTCTTACATAGAAAGGAACGTCTTATCAGTTAATGGGATATGAATAAAATCAAGAAAGCCTCTGAAAACAGTTACCTGAAATCGAAAAAAAAACATACATTGAAGTAGTTATTATGTTAGTTTCCGTGAGGTAGTGGATCTTTATCAACACAGGTGGAGAGAAAATGTATTGCGTATCCTCAATTATAGCTTACCATGGCACGCAAAGCTTGTTGGTGTAGGAATAGGTTAGAAGACAGTTAAAGGGTAGACAAATCGAGATGTTACATCAGTTTATGAAGTCACTGGCAGTGAAACTGAATTATATAGATAGATGAAGACTACCTGGTTAAGGAAAGTATAATTTTCGAAACTAATGATTAGATAATTAAGTTGGTATAATTCGGATTCAGTAACAATGGTGCAGAAGCACTCGATACTCTTCCTCTTACCTTAGATATTGACTTTTAAAATCATCCTACATATTTTGTTCAACAAATTAATTTTTAGTTGTATAGAGACGTATTGTCTATGCTGAGTGTTTCTAATTTCATTAAAACTGTCATTGTTTCTACTGCTCTAGGATTTGTCTTGATACTTTTATTTTTCTGTGCTAGTGTACTATGGCAGCTCGAACCGACAGATATATGTGCCAGTTTTTATGCCACTTATGACTGATTGATTGTCCTTGAGGAAATTTAAAATACAAGGGGAAACTTTCCATAGATTGTATACAACATAATAATATTAATATTAATAATAATAGCAAAAACAACACTTACCCATCATATGCACCTGACACAATACGTTTAGAGTCAAAGCGGATACACCGTACTAGTTCTTCATGTCCTTCAAGAACTCTGAAACATACACCAGTCTCAATATCCCAAATACGGATTGTATTATCGGAACTTCCGGAAACCACTAATCGATCACGATATTGTAAACAAGCAATACCTCGACGATGACCTGTCAATGTACGCACGTAAGCACATGTATCCGTAGCCCAAACCTATAATTATTTGAAAATCAATCAAACAATTTGAAAGTCTAAGATGATTGAAGTTTAATCAAATAAGACATAATAATCTGAAAATGAATATAATAAGATTACTCACTTTGATTGTACGATCACCACTAGCTGAAACAATGTACTTATCATCGAAATCAACAACATTAACAGCAGCTCGATGTCCAACAAGAACTTGACGTAATTGAACATCTTTTGGCCAAGGACCCATATCCCATACTGCAATACTGCGATCCTAACATTGATAAAATAATGAAACAAATGGAAAATATTATAACTTTAAACACTGAACTTGTTGATATTATAATTTACGGGAAATGTAATATTTCCTAAGAACAATCAACTAATCAGTTAGTTATAAAGAACTTAGAACCTGGCAATATATGTGCATTACACCAAGACGCTACACTATATAAACACAACCAGAAAAAAATTATCAAGAAGAATGACATAGTAGGTAGTATCAGTGGTAGTAAAATAGATTATAATATAGAATATATGACTAGAGAAGAAAAAATAAATTCACAGACTCAATGGTGTGCTACAGAAAACACACGTTTAGATTACCATTGTGAAATTTCTAAGCTACATATATGAAACCACAACCTGATACTCTGAAGTTTGCATTCTTTGATCAGTTGAATTTTAATGATACTTTTAAATTTTCGATAAATACCAATGCACTTCATACTGTAGCATTGATGTTAGTTGGAAGTGTATATAAAACCTTCCATTTTCTCACTATTTAGATGGAGTTTTGTTGTCTGAACTGGATGATTTAGTTGACCAATGAAGATTGAGATCGACAGGACAAGCTGTGAGTCATATGTTGGGAAATCCGAACACTTCACTTCTACCTGAAGTTTGTGACAATGACGCCATTCAGAAGAACAATGACAGTTCTACGACCAAACCATCCAGCTCAGAGTATAGAACTTCACCTGAGATACAAAATTTCCATACCATCTCGAATTTTCTATCTTCTTAATTATTAGAAGTATGTGATAAGAGAGTAATGTATCAGAGGTGAAAACATGCTTAGGTGTTTGCTATTATGATGTCTAGTTTTCAAATCATGTGGTCGACACTGATAATAATAATGAAGTCAAAAAATTACAAGTACTAAAGATAACACTCTTCAAATGAAAATGAACTAAAAAGATCATAAGTCTAGGATACATTCACTTGATAATCGGAGTTATTATCATTGTGTATTATTTTTATGAAGAAACCTATATCTCATTAAAGTTAACATGGTAATGACAAACAATACTTCAACAACTAAGGTATCTAGATAACAATGTATAACCATTACATTCATTGACGTTACATGATAGTGCAAATCATCGGTAAATTTTTATATGCACAACAATTAAAAATTAAAAATCAGATTAGAACAGGTTAAACATTTTAGATAAACCTAATAGACATTGGAGTGCGGAAGCTAGTTAACTGTTGATTACAACAATCACTTCCTAATATTTTCTATTACTTACTACTAATGCTATTATTACCTTCACTAGGCTAGAATTTGTCTTCACAATTTCATCTCACTGTATTACTGTGATGTGACTACCTGAACCGATGTAATATGTTGCATATGACTGACTGATCGCTCCCAATCATCATGTTTCAAGGTTAAGAACTCACCCAGCCCAGACTAATTTGACTTTGGCCAGTAGGACTCAATTACCACAAGTACGTAAACATGAAAATGATAATTGAGTAATCATGTTAAAAGAAAGGCAACTAGAATTTTCATAAGACACCTCTTTATAACTGGGGAAAAAGTATGATATAATTAACTCCGCCTGTAACTCTTCCAGGGTTACTGCTAGTCCCAAGACCGGATTAAGGAGAGTTTGGCATGGGGTCAGTGACCCCATCTCGTAAAAAACAACCTTGCTAAAACAACGCTAACCAGAATAAACAAATTAAACCATTTAAACTCTGGTCTCCAAGTTGAAGGATCTTCATTCAGAAGAATTATGACGTCTCATAATGGAAGCCGATATTCTTCGAAAGTAACGAGGGCGATGCTCCTTCTAACAACCAATCGATCACATTGGTATCACTAAAATATTCAGCAGGTCAATGGAAGACGTGAGACCCATGAGGAGCTGACATAGCTTCAGATCACCACCTGACTGTAGCCAAGATGAAACTGGAGCTAAAGAAGAAATGGACAACTTGGGAAACAGTAATAGAAAGGTTTATCACAGTTTTCCTTCGACATACTGACAAAATCAATGAATTCAAGATAGCTCTCAACAACATCTTCCGAGCCCTACAAGATCTACTGAAAGAAACTACTATGGAGGACAATCGGAACGGGATAAAAGCACTAACTTTAACCTGTCAGGAGGTTCTGGGAAGCTAGAAGCATTATCATAAGTAACGCATCTCTATCAAAACCCTGGAAAAGATTCAAGAAAGGAAGAACAAGAAGATAGAAATTAACAACGGTCGAACAAGGACAGAGAAAGTCAAGGCACAAGCTGAATACTCTGTAGCATTAGAGCTGACAAGTAGAAATACATGAAAAACCTAGCAACGGCAGAGGAAAAAGCTGAAAGAGAAGGAAATATGAAACAACGATACAACACAACGAAGAAACTGACGGAAATATAGTACATCAGAGAGACTAGTTACGGACAAAGAAGGCAAGTCAATCACTGAGATTCACGAACAGAAGAACAGATGGGTAGAATACTTCGAGGAACTCTTGAATAGGCCAACTCCACTCAACCCACCGAACATCGAAGCAGCACACACAGACCTTACTCTAGTTGTCACTCCACCAACGATCAAAGAAATCAGGATGGCCATTAGATAAATCAACAGCACCTGATAATAAGCTGAAGCACTGAAATCAGACATAGAACTGCACAAAGGAAGGCCAAAAACACACTCCGTCGAGAATTCGAAGCAGACATCAAAAGGATGAATAGCATCTGGAAACAAGTGAAAAGGATTGTCCAAGACAGAGTTGGATGGAGAATGTTGGTGTACGGTTTATACTCCTTCACGAAGGGTAACAGACGTAACTAGGTAAGTGTATATACTTAATGATGAGTGAGTCATAAATAATGTAGCGCCTAGTGGAGATGCGAGTTAGCTCCAAGATGCTATTACATACTAGAACAACGAGAACAAGTTAGCAAGATGTGTAGAAAAAGGACCAAAAATTGCGACCCATTCTGAGCCATATCATCCAACTTCTTAAACCAATCGATTGCGTTTGTCAGTAACAGTCCGCACCTACCAACAACACAACTCAGATTAACAATCAATGATTCCATGTAGTGATATGCCAACTGTTGATTTGGTCAACCCTATCTTTTTTCCAATTAACTCCTACAATATTTAAAATTGATCATTCTTCAATATAACCAAGGTTATTTAAGGACAATTTTGTCATTTCAATAAACTTTCCTGGATTTTACAGTAAGGTGCTTATTGAGCATTATGATGACGAACATAGTAAATGTTGTTAAAGAATCTTCATTTAAAATGGCTACTTATTATTGTACTGACATGTATACATGATATAAATCAGTTCAAATTTAAAATTAAAAAAATGGATAACCTGTAAAATAATCCCCAGGATGCCTAAAATATTACGTGACATCTAGAAAGTAATATATTCGAGAACACATCCACGACTATACAAGTTCACTTAATACAACGTCGAACTGTGTGTTCACAAATTCATTTCTACCAACAAAATATTGCATTATTTATTTATTTGAACACATAAACATTAATGCAAGGGGGCACCAAAATGAATATGCGCCACACAATAAAAATGAGTTTGTGAAGGGATAGAGAACGGAAGGTGAGTATGATAAAAAACAACAAAACTGAATAGACATTAGTATATAGGAGTGAAATAATAACA
>CALYDH030000258.1:0-46439 GCA_944474815.3 Schistosoma curassoni
TTTTAAATATCACAGAGTTGTAAGCAGCTGACGAGACCCAGACGAAATAAAAATGAATTCATGCTATACTGCTAGAATGTTTTTGTTCTTGCTCTTTTCAAAATGATAATGGGAACTATGTGTATGAGATATTATTTGATAATCGTAATCCTCAATTGTATTTAATAATTGCTGATGAAAAAACAACATATTCAAAACAAAAAAAATTGCAATTTTAATGATTGAATTCATTGAAGCTAGATTATCATGAAAAATCTGGAAGCATTAGACAATCGTTTTGTCCTATTGTAAGACTCCTCATCAACGCGCATCCACTTCATGGAATAGATTTCCTTTCACTTGTCTTCTGTCTTCTCATTTGCAACTTGAGAGGGTTCTAACGTTCGAGTGCTCAAGTTATACATGGTGTATTAAGAATCTAAAACTCTAGATATAATATAACTCAACATTGAATTGACTCAACTCAATACTAATCTCTTTCACTATAGTAGTAATAATAATAATAAGCAGATAAAAATCCCTTATCAACTAATATTATACAAATATGTGACAAAAAAAAGAAAAAAATTAAAAAAATATATCTAAAACCAGAAAGAAAAGAAGAGAAGAAAAGAGAATCATTTATTTAAACTAACCAAAACACAGTTCGTTTTTGTTTTCCTCAACTATAAACTTTTATGATTATGTATTCTCTTTTAACCTTTTCTTCTTTTTCCTGTTTTTTCTTTCTTTTTTTCCTCTTTGAACTAAGAGATCTCTCATATTATAATAATATAATGTGCTTATATATATATATATATATACAGATATTCCACATATACTAACGTGCTTTTTGTTAGTTGTCAGGAGAAAAATAAACAAACAAAAGGAAACATTATTCATGCAGATTAGAAAATGTTAGGAAATAATATATATATATACACACACACGCGCACGCACACACACACGCACACTCGAGAAAAAAGAAAAGAAAATCATAATTAAGATGAAAAGAAAAATAAAAGAGATGAAAGGTTTCTATTGAATTATGTAATTTATCTAGAATTTGGAAAGAAAACTGTTTTTCTCTCCTTGTTTTCTTTCCTTCTTTCTTTCTTTCGCTCTCTCTCTCTCTCCCTCGCAAAATCCTACTTTACCATGGACCGTTTCTATGAAGATTTAATGAATATAATGAATGAATATTACCAACAACAACAACAACGAAAAAAACAGGAAAAAGCAAACAAAAGAGAAATCTAATAAATAATTCAATCATAAATCGGATATTATATTGTATCCTACTATCTAGATTTGTAATGCTTATTATTATTATTATTAATGGCTTTATCATTTATTGTTTGATTGATTGTGATCATAATATATTGAATGATCAATAGTTAGATGTTAACAGTTCAAGAATTGATATTTTAATACTGTTTATTCATTTTAATGAATATTACCTGTCAGATACTATAATGTTTATGATTGTACCTATTTTTTGTTGTTGTAAATTATACAGTGAAAGGTTGTAAACGTTTTATAAACATTATCGGTGATATTGGCTCAGAATCAATCACAATGGAGTACGTAGGTGTATTATACACTCTCTGTCTTCCCTTAAACCGTGAGATTAAAATCATTTCATATCTTTCTTTCTACGAACTAATTCTTTTTTCCTGTACTATATCCTTATTGCAGTCTTTCTTTTATATATTACTAACACTGAATTAACTACTTTTATGAATACGGTGTCCATCTTGTTGTGTTAATGAGGTATGGCAACTTAGACGGATGCATATATGTGCTTGATCCTACGTTGTAGCTGACTGAAATAAATGTGCCTCAATAGGATATATGATTGATAAACATTATGATGTGTTCAAACAAACAAACAAAAACAGACAACTTGTTGAAATATCTACATGGTAGGAATAGGTAGTCCAAATATTCAAATAGGCTGTCAAAGATCAATTACATTTAAGCTAATAGTATATCTATATCTATATCTATATCAATGTATGAAACGATAAACATGAATCTTCTCCATTCAACCATTACACAAACAATTGTTTATATCACTAGACATATACAAAGAGAATAGAGCAAAAAAAAAAAGAAAAAAACAAAACAATAATACAAGCAAAAAACAAGCAACCAAATAAAAAAGGAAAACAATTCAACAAGTAATATACAGACAATATAAGTATAAACTAATTAAAATAATAATAACTCAATAGAACCATGCATGAAGTCGATTGGAGTAAAAAGGAAACTATCTATCTACGTATCTATCTATTTATCTATCCATCTATGTATATATATATAGTCTAGGAAAAATAAAGGAAAATAAAATATGATTGTGGCAACTCCCTGAGAAACAATCAATATCCATTTTTATATTACACTAAAAGATGAATTAAAGAATAAACAAATACATATATATATATATTGATATTATATAATATAAGTAATAATTGTATACATAAATTTATGGTTAAGATCATGAGTCTGTTGAAGTTAGATCACCATGGAAAACGTGGAAGCACTGAACAGCCGTTTCGTCCCACAATAGAACTGAAAGACCATTCAGTGCTTCCAGGTTTTCCATAGTGGTCTAACTTCAACCGACTGATGATCTTAACCATTGAAATTACTGTAATATCCACAAAACTCATCTGACATAAATTTATATTAACCAAAAGTTATAAGTGTTTAAGTAATATATATAGATCTATTGAATTGTTAGAAATAAACGATCTTAATAATATTCAATGAACAAAACTATTATACAAGCAAAAGATGAAGCGTAAAATAAGATAGATAGTGAAGATTCAATCTTTGTTCAACTTTAATGTATACAAAACTGGATCATGATACAAATATTAAAAATAAACAAATAAATAGCAGATTTCTACGTTTTATTTTATTTTATAATTCCTTCTTCGTTAAAAAGAGCAAACAGTATCATAGAGTAAGATGGTGGTTGAAAGTAATCAAGAGGAAATCCTACCTTCTACCACTCACTATCTTATCTCAATATAGTGCAGTCAATGTTGAGTCATCTAGACTAGTGGTGGTCACTTGGTGACAACTTGGTCGATATTATTCGATCTGAACTAAGAAGGATTTGACATACATGACATTGATCACTACCCAGCGATCAATCAATTGTAAGCTGATATAGTGAAATGATAATTTTTGCAGAATCCTCAGATCTTAAGTAGCATGTAGCACGTAACGTGTGTTATGTCCCGATAAGAATAATGAGTGGTAATTTTTTGGGATCTATTTGTGGACCAATACTGTAAGTATATTTTTTATCGTATAATTGTTAATTAACTAAACTATTCCTATTTATCTCTCTTATCATAAACTTTATTCAAACCTATGAACTATTATTATACGATTTTCCATTCTTGAATTATTCCCTGTATATTAATCACTACCTCGCACATTCACAGCCACATTCGGCCAAATCTTGTACAAATGTTATTTTCTGTTTTATGGTACGATGTGGTCTGCTTGATTGGTATATAAACAGAGTATGTTTGTTCATGTATGTTCATATTGCAGAGGCTGAGATTGGCATTCTGGACTAAACTGGCTGGGCTAGGCGGAAAGCAGGACCAATCAAATCTCTAGGCTTCTCATACGGGTCTGCGCGTCATTGATTCGATCGATAAGTCACTGCTCTCTAATCGGAGGTCACAAGTTATGTCTTTGGACATAAGTACTATGTAACGTCAATGAAGAGAGGAATGCATGGTAAATGGCTATGAAGCTCGAATTAAAAAAAACAGAACTAGAAATAGAAAGGAATTGTGACTTTGAACAATCATACAGTGTAGTAAAGAACAAATGATAGAATTTTGCAAATGAAGCATTCTAATGTATGGCATTCATATTTTGACGAACATATTGTATAATTTTTTGTCGAAATACATTTACAGATTGAAATCATGAGTCAGCTGAAGCTAGACCATCATTGAAAACGTGGAAGCACTGGACGGCCGTTTCGTCCTAGTATGGGACTCCTCAGCAGTGCGTATCCACGATCCCGCACCCACCGGGTTCAAACCCAGGACCTACTGGCTTCGCGCGTGAGCACTTAACCATTAGACCACTTAGCCGGGATCGTGGATACGCACTGCTAAGGAGTCCCATACTAGGACGAAACGGCCGTCCAGTGCTTCCAGGTTTTCAATGGTGGTCTAGCTTCAACTGACTCATGATTTCAATCTGTAAAAACTCCTTAAATCTCTACAAACCCCTTCTGAGAAATACATTTAGTGATTTCCACATGTATTCTCATTCATAACAAAATTACTAAGTAATTGGTTTATTAAGTTAACAGTTTTAAACAAGATATAAGCTAAAAAACCATGGTAATTATTCATGTAACTAATCAAATAAGTATTATATACAAAGAGGTAATAGTTCAATTACTGTCTATTCATTATTTTACTAATGAATAAGAATAAATTTACAATCATAACCAACTATCTAGAATAACTGATTAAGATATTCAAGACAGGTATACATCAAGAAATTTGTATTCTGTATTGTTAAGTACTTTGATAAGTTATATCAACTTTTCCTATAAAATTTGTAAATAGTTTAAGAATATTATACTATTCAGAAATTCTGAAAGTACCAAATGGTCATCTTGATTTATATGATACTTTTCAGCATTGTATTCCTTCAATACTTTTAGATTTTCAATGATGGTCTAATATGGATTAGTTAATGATCTCAATTAAAATTCTACAATCTTCACAATTCTATATTGTTTATAATAATTCATTAATGTTTAAAAAAAATATATGTAACAATCAGAATAAGGATTTATAGGAGATTTTAGTAAATTTCATGTCCCATTTGCAAGATCGTGAATGTGCAACTGTTCAGGAGTTTTATACTAGGATGAAACAACTGTTCCAAGCTTTCAATGATTGGTCTAGCTTAGATCAATTCATGAATTTAACCATTAAAAATATATAATTATTGTTTTGTGTTATTATTATTAATATTATTGTCCTGGTAACATTACTCCCCCCCCTTTAATTTATTACGTCATTTTATAATTACATCATTAATCTATTTTCAGTTATTTCATTACATAATAATCTAATGTGTTTTAATTCCATGATTTCTAATCACTATTTCAATGTTCTGGAACCTTCCCTCTCAAACTCTATATATTCGAAACCAATAATTTTATGACCTCATTAACTCTAACGAAATCTTGGCTACATCATGATACACATATATTCATCCTTCATCACCCTCTGATGTATAAGTATTGTCAACATCTATAATAACGTTGAATTTCAAATAATTTAGGTTGTAAGCAGCTGATGAGAACCTAACGAAATCAAATGAATTCATTTACTGTTCTGCACCAATCATTGTTCTTGTTCTCTTTAAAAAAACCTGAAAACACTGAACGTCCGTTTCGTCCTAGTATCGAACTCCTGAGCAGTTCACATTCACGATCTTGCAAGTAGAATACAAAAATTTACTAAAATCTTCATAAATCCTCATTCTGATTATTTTGATATTGTTATTTAAGGCTGTAATTGATCAATCTCATGTTGGCATATGTGAAGCCTGTCCGGATTGCATCGATATAGACTTAAATTACAAGCTTATTAAGAAATGATGGATAATGGCTATCAGTGGAATCCAATTTAATGCACGTTTTGTCCTATTTTGGAATCGTCAGTTGGATGTACTTGTATCTCAAAGTTGATATTTACTCTGGGACTCGAACCGAATACCGTTCGCTTTAAACACCATCGCGTTATCCACTTAGCTATCGAGTCATAAATAAAAATGTGAAGATACAAGTAAAGTAACATCAAGTGAATTTAAACTTCACCTCATTGCATAAACAAGTGACTATCAGAACTCAGTAGTTAAGACGATAACGCGATGGCATTTGAAGCGAACGGTGCTAGGTTCGAGTTCCAGAATGAACATTCACTCTGAGATGTAGGTGAATCCACTTAACGAGTCTACTGCTAGTCACTACTCATTTTGGCCTAAACAGATTACTAGTGTAGATTATTTTTTTTTCTTTCTTCAACTTTTTTTGATCTTGATAATTGAATTCAGTAGAATAATTAAGAATAGAAGTGATGTTTTCTTTTTTTTTTTTCAAAAAAAAAATTGTCAAACAAAAAAGGAATCTAATTAATAAGTTATGATCAGCTGATAATTAAATAAGTTACCAAGTAAACAAACATTCCACACTTATTAATTAGTTACCATATTTATTTTTCCATAAGTTAATAACACTGTAAATTATGATCATTAACAGTATAAATGATTACTAATGAATCGATTTTATGACATTCATCTACGTTGTATATTAGTGTTTAACATTGTTTTTACATTATCACTTCATCAAAAGTGATTGATAGAGAATTATAGATTGAAGTTGTGTGTGGTGGGGGGCGCCGTTAAATTATCAAAATGATGTATTCATTTAATTGATTTAAGTAACTATTTTGTTTGCTCATAAAGAAAATTTCACTTCTTTCTATGTATTGGTTTATCAGTAATGATGAAAGAAATTCACTTAATAATATCATTGATATCATGAACTAATCACTGTTACAATATAGAAGCATTGAGTAGCCGTTTTGTTCTAGGACTGGACCCATCAATAGCGTTCATTCACGGTCCCTTACTAAGAGCAATCGAATTCAACACCTTTTGATTTGGTGTGTAAACACTTAACCACTACTACACTACTATATCGTCATTTAATATTATTGATATGTTAATTCAATCAGTTCACGACATTGTATTTCCAGTTTGTATTGTAACTAAATGTACCACATTCAGTAGTGACTAGCTCGATTAGTTACAGCTTTTCATGAAAACTTCAAAGATTTCTTATCAGAACGAAGTATTATTGATAATGTCATGAAAGAGTTATGACTATTGAATTTTATTACAATGATGAATTGATTAAGCATACAGAATCATTAATTCGCATTTCTAAGGAATCTCATAATAGTATGAAACAATCATTCCGTGCTTGGAGTATTTCATTAGTGATCTAATTTATAATAATTCGTTAATCAAAACAATTCTTAATTTGGAAATATATTATTCAGAATTAGAACATAGTTTCAATGATATCCAATTATCAAATACTCACAATGATAAAAGAATTTTCAATGCTCTATATTAAGTTAACTTCTAACTAGATATAAATAAGGTTTAACACATTAGAAGGTGAATGTTACCCATTTATTATTATCAGTTTAGGGATTGTGAAGATATTTAAGTTTTTGATCGAGATCATGAACCGATTGATGTTAGACCATCACAATTGAAAACCTGGAAGCACTGGGCGGCCGTTTCGTCCTATTGTAGGACTCCTCAGCAGTGCACATCCACGATCCCGCTCGCCGAATTCGAACCCAGGGCCTTCAGTCTCGCGCGCGAACGCTTAACCTACTGGACCACTGAGCCAACCGGAATCCAATAGTGACAGTGTCTAACATCAACCAATTCACGAAGTTGCGCGACCATCTTCCATTGTACAGAGGTAGACACTTGTTTCTACCCGACACGGATTAGCTCCACTTGTCACGGCTTCTCACTAGAACTCCAAGAATTTTTTCACGAAGCTAGTCACTAGTGAGCATATGGTAATTATCAGTTTAGAGGTTGTGAAGATTGTTAAGTTTTTGATTGAGATCATGAACCGATTGATATTAGACCACCATTGAAAACCTAATATCAATCGGTTCATGATCTCGATCATTTATTATTGTCAATTTTAGTAATTTCATAAAACAATTCACGTAATTATAATCATTTTGATTTATAATTCAGTGATAATGATATAATTCATTAATTTTGGTTGAGATCATGAATTAATTGATGTTGGACCACCGTCAGAAACCTGGGTTGGTTGATGTTAGACACTAACACCACTGGATGCCAGCTCAGTGGCCTAATGGTTAGGTGCTCGGGCGCGAAGCCAGCAGGTCCTGGGTTCGAATCCCGCGGGGTGCGGGATCGTGGGTGCGCACTGCTGAGGAGTCCCATACTAGGACTAAACGGCTGTCCAGTGCTTCCAGGTTTTCGACGGTGGTCTAACATCAATTAATTCATGATCTCAACCAAAAACTTAACAATCTCCACAACCCCATACTGATAATTCATTAATTGTTTTTATCAATAATTAATTAGTTCATGCTTATACATTTTATGCTTTAACTTGAAATTCTGTAGGGAAATAGGAAAAAGAAAAAAGAAGACCAAAGAACACATTCCATTGAGCGTTGAAAGTAGACATTAAAAAGACGAATAACAATTGGAAAAGATTCTCGAAGACAAATGTTGTTAGACGGTCTATATTCGTTCACGATGGGTAACAGACGTAAGTAAGTAAGTGTAAATTATATACATATATATATAAACATTATTTCTGATTCATCTAAGTAGATATAGTTTTAGCAACATTTGAAAACTTACCACCTGCAGGAGGTACAAGTTGATCTAATAATTTATTACTTGTTCTTTTCCATATTTTTTTAATTACAGCACGAAGTTCTTCATTTAATTGATCAATTGCTGCACCTATATCATATAATAATAGTTATTATTATTATCATTATTATTATTATTTATATGAATATTCGTCAAGATTAGACCGAAACGTTTGACAGAAATCGAGCGCCGAGTAAAGAGAAGTCATTATATGTGAAAATTATATTTGAAATAATTTCAGCAATTGAAATGTAAATAATTTCAACGTTTCGTCCAGCTAACTTGTCCGGACTTCTTCTTTGGATTATTACTCTGAAGAAGTCCGGACAAGTTAGCTGGACGAAACGTTGGAATAATTTACATTTCAATTGCTGAGATTATTTCAAATATAATTTTCACATATATTATTATTAATATTATTATGGATGTTATTCAATAACAATGAAATATGAAGAGTATGAACAATTTGGTTGACTATAATATATAATTTTGAAATCACTTAGATGGATTAAACGATAGTTATATTTAAAAAAAGTCAATCCTTCAAATCTCAGATGAAACAAATTTCGAGAAATATAATCATGAGTATAACCAGTTGAATATGTTGATCATTTCGTTTTTCATAAGCAACTTAGAACTTAACATTTGTGTGTCGGTTCATGTGGTCACACCATATGAGCATAGAGAGATGAAATTGTCTAGATACACGTCAGAATGATTAAAGTTGGGGCAGTATCAGAGACAATAAAATGCCCTAAGCATACTTACTTACTAACGCCTGTTACTACTCGTGGAGGAGCATAGGCCGCTCACCAGCATTCTCCATTCAACCCTGTCCTGAGCAATCCTTTCCAGATATTTTTTAGTTGTTATTCATCTTTTTCACATCTGATTCTATTTTTTGACATAATGTGTTTTTTGGCCTTCCACTTTTCCGCTTCCCTTGAGGATTCCAAGTTAGGGCTTGTCTCGTGATGCAGTTTGATGATTTCCACAATGTATGTCCTATCCATTTCCATCGTCTTTTCCTAATTTCTTCTTCAGCTGGAAGCTGATGGTATCCGGCCAATGGATGTTGAGTATCTTGTGTAGACAGCTATTTGTAAATACTTGCACCTTCTTGATGATGGTTGTTATAGTTCTCCAAGTTTCAGCTCCTTACAGTAGAACTGTCTTGACGTTTGTGTTGAAGATTGTGAAGTTGATGTTGGTTGGCAGCTGTTTGGATTTCCATATGTTCGTCAATTGTAGGAATACGACCCTTGCTTTACCAATCCTCGCCTTTACGTCTGCATCTGATCCTCCTAGTTAATCATTGATGCTTCCAATGTACGCGTAGGATTCTACATCTTGCAGAGTTTCGCCATCAATTGTGATTGAGTTGGTGTTTTTCGTGTTGTGTTTGAGGATCTTGGTTTTCCCCTTGTGTATGTTGAGGCCTATTGATGCAGAAACTGCTGCTACACTGGCTGTCTTTATCTGCATTTGTTCATGTGTATGCGATAGAAGGGCCAGGTCATCTGCGAAGTCCAAATCGTCTAATTGGTTCTGAGCTGTCCATTGTATTCCGTGTTTTCCTTCAGATATCGAGGTTTTCATAATCCAGTCGATCACCAGAAGAAAGAGGAAGGGGAGAGTAGATAGCATTGTCTAACTTCCTAAAATAAAACACTAACCCTAAGCATAGACGATATAATTTGCGGAATAAAAATAGATTTGTACGGTAAAAGGTATAGAATCATTTTGAAACTCGCAATCTAACGGATACTAATGCGCGGATGTATTTGTGTTATTGAAAGTGATTCTGAACCATATTACACGTGTTTAACCAATAGTTATGGAAATAGTGCAAAACATGGATTGGTACTATGTCTTAGCTTGGTCATCCCATGTCGAATGTATATATTTGTATTAGGGAATTAAAGTAATTTGAGTTGATATATGTATAACAAATGATTGTTCATACACAAAATTGAAGATCAATAAGGAATCAGTAGTAATATTTCAGTCCTATCCATCATAATACAGAGGACATCATTAAACTATTGAAATTCTGAATAGCTATTTCTCATGCTAATTTCTTTATGAATTACCGAATTTAAAATACAAAAATAATTGAAAAAAAGCTGAGATTCATAGTGATGACCCAATATTCTGTACACTTTGGTTATGGACGAGATGATTACTACGAATTATGTGAACTTAGTTAAATCTATTGAGGAAAGCACCCAACTGAGTCACAAGACAAGCCATCACATGGAATCCTCAGGGCGAAAGGAAAAGAGGAAGACCAAAGAACACATTACATTGAGAAATGGAGACAGACATGGGAAAAATGAACAAAAATTGGACAGAACTGGAAAGGAAGACCCAGGACAGAATGAATTGGAGAATGCTGGTCGGCGACCTATGCTCCATTAGGAGTAACAGGCGTAAGTCAGTAAGTATGTTAAATCTAACGATATATGTTAATGACGTCTCAAATGCATATAACCCACGGGTGTGGCCAACAGTCAAAATTAACAGCTTATAGTAACCCGTATGCATGTTGAAAACAGAAATTATACTCAACTTCTGGCAGCTTTCTATTATTATGAATTTTAATATTATGGATGTTATTCAGTAGAATAATAGTTTGTAAACAAGAAATTTCTAAATTGATGTTTAAATTTTCCTAAGAAATCATTCATCAGCACTACATTAGAATGTTTTGTTAAGGGGGCACTCTCCGAGCTTTGAAATATAAAGATCTAATCTACAAGACGTTAGGAGATGCCGTACCATGGTAAGTGATGACAAAAAAATAGGTTCGTACGACATTTCATCCCCCCAGAAAATCCGTGAACCTATGTGCACTATCGATTTGAAATTAGGGTTTTCCAACTCCTCTAAGTAAATACTCCATATCGACCGACTCAGTATGAGCACTTAACATTCGGTTATCTTATTTTCAATTTCTATAAACAACAGTTTTGCCGTGAGAAGGCAGTGAGTAGGACTTCCCTGAAAGTGATTGTATATGCGTGTCCATGTGAGAGCATTACGAGAGAGAGCTAACTCTTTTCACCCTAAACCGTACCGTAGTTTTCTCTTTGTTTGTTTTTTTTTAAAATTTAATTTGACATAAATGTGAAGTTATGTATGAATAAAATGTGAGAAAAATAATCTATTCAATACAACTAATTCATAATAGCTTACCTTCAGTTTTTATTTTTAAATTAGTTCGAACTAAAGCAAAAAGTGTTGCATTGAACATGACAGTTCCATCACTATTCAACGGCATATTCATACGTACTAAAGTCTGAAACAAAAATATTCAAATATTGATGTAAAGAGTTGAGATAAGTCTATTGATAGATATTAATAATGATATACATAGAAATATCATCAGAAAGGGGTTTCGATAGATATTATAGTATTTTAATAGATGAACTCGTAAGTCAATTGAAGCTAGTCCACCATAAAAAACCTGGAAGCACCGGATAGACTTTTCGTCCTGACGTGAAACTCCTCCTCAGAAGTGTGCATCCACGATACCGCTCACGGGATTCGATCCTAGGGCTTATCGGTCTTGTGCGCGAAAGCTTAACCTTTAGATTACTGAGGTGGCCGGCATTCAACGGTATTAATGTTTAACTTCAATTAATCCACGAAATTGAGTGACACATCCACCATTATGTTCAGTGAGTCACTATCTCACAACAGACTCGGTTGAACTCCATTTGTCACTGCTTCTCACTAGAACTCCAAGAAATACCACCTAGAGCCAGTCACTAGTGAGCATAGGATGATTATCATCAGCAAGTGTTTTTTTCTGGGTATTGTAGTCTTTAAATAGTTGAGTTTGTGAGTCAATTGAAGCTTCAGTGAGTTACTATCTAACAATAGACCCGGTTGAACTCCACTAGTCTCTGCTTCATAATGAAAGATTACAAGTAGATTTTAAATTTCTTGTCAGTTAATGAATTCTTTATCAACGATCAAAATGTAAACAAAAAAAGATAATAAGGTTAGAGATATGGAAACTAGGATAGATAAACTGATATTGAAGTAGTATTTATTTTAATATCTGAAGGGTTTTGTGGATATTATAGTAATTTCAATGGTTAAGATCATGAGTCAGTTGAACCTAGATCACCCAGTTGGTTCTGAGGTCGAATCACACAGGGGGCGAGGTCGTGGATGCGCACTGCTGAGGAATCCCACAATAGGACGAAACGGCCATCCACTGCTTCCAGGTTTTCCATGGTGGTATAGCTTTAATTGACTCATGATCTTAACCATTAAAGTTAATATTTATTTCATAGTTGTATATGATGTGAAAACACCACTAATAGACACTTTAAATGCTTTTTTTTAATAGGTATAGTTTACTGTCTTAAATCAATGGATCTTATTAAAAACAATTCAATTCAAATTAACTGATATTCATTTGATCCCTAAAATATTTCCATTCGAAGGTGATTATGCATGTAATTTCATTAAAATCACTAATTAATCAAAGTTAAATACAACCACTGAAATCCTGGAACCATTGGACGTCTATTTTGTCTGAATATGATTGTATGAATCAATTTTATAGGTTGAAAGTAGTATATTCCATATACATTAGATTTTAAAATAATGACAATATGTATCATTGGTAAAATATAAAAATCTATACAAGAAAGGGATAAGAGAAAATTTCTTTATCTTGTATATATAAGTCTCTTTTGATTAAGTTGATGCTCATTGTTTTTGGTAAATATAGAGAATGGATAATCCTATGCCTTTGGATAAATTGCTGTAGACTTAATAAACATCTGAGAAACCAACATCTTAATACTACATCCATTGTCACTTAGGTGGTAAGGAATGATTGTTTATTGACTTAGTGACAATTCTTGTTAAATAAAGCAGTTCATGTATGTTGAAACCCATGAAGTAAAAACCTGGAAGATACATGACTATACTGAATAATGTTTGATATTCCACATAACAGTAACAAGGATCATATACAGAGCATACGGATTAAGTTAAAGTCGGATGAGAATTCAAAAGCCATCAAAGTAGATAAAAGATCAGATATTCCAATTCTGACAAAGAATGATTACATAGATAAAATGAATTGTATACTGGTGGATCAGACTGAATTCCTAAAACTTGCATTATGTAAGATTGGTTCTTATCTAACTATAACACATTAAAACCTCTGAAATAATCACAGATTTCTGATTCTGTTACGTACTTAAATATTACAAAACACCTACTTGACGACTTTATGGCCTACTGAAGGTTCAAAATCTTTGGATACATGATTCTGGAAATGTCAAACTCAATGTGCTAATCGATAACGAAATATTTGGTGAAACTATTGAAAATATTACAATGGAAATGGATTAAACGCTATGCTAAAGGTGTGTAGAAACGTGTGAATGTAACGAAAAAAAATGTTTTATGTCTGAATGTGACAACATAGATGACATCACATGGGTTCAGAAATATTTACCATTTGTGCATCAAGGAATGTACGATATATTATGCTGGTTATATTTCGTAATCTGAAATATTTTGTTGCGTACATTTCGTGAATATTCCTCTTGTTTACTCTTATTTAAATGATGTTCTCAATTTGAATTTGTTCGTTTGATAAGTCATCAGTATAAAATTAAAATTCCTTTAATAGAACAGTGCATTTGACGCCGTAGACCGCAAGATTCTGTGGCAGTGTCTGCCATTGAAAAACATACCTCAGAAGTACATAAATCTTGTAAAGGCTCTTTACTCGAACACTACTAATCGAGTGAGAGCTTATGGCGAACTGTCATCTGATTTTGCAATGTCAAGTGGTGTCCGTCAAGGCTGTCCACATTCTCCATTTTTCTTCAACTTCATCATAGATCTACTGATGGAAATAACATTCTCGTCGACTGAATCCTCGGGTATTGATCTCATTCCAGGAGGTCTACTTATCGACTTAGAATACGCAGATGACATAGTCTTGTTTGGTGAAGACGCTGATAAAATACAGAGTGTTTTGGTAGCACTAAGCAACGATGCCAGAATGTTTGGAATGCGCTTATATATGTCAACATCAGTAGCATACACTACATTATGATTTACATCTGTTCAATATTCAATACAGTCTTCAGGTATGATAAAAATTATCAACGAATAATATAGTCAATGAAAATAAAGTTATTATCTATGAAATGTTGATCACTGTCGAAATGAATGTAATTCCGATGATTAACTGAATCACTTCCTTCAAGTTGTATCAAACATATAGTGGTCAAAGACATTTTATATGAAGTTTTATGAAGCTTTTTCTCAGTTTAATTTGTGTACACCAAGAAATGATCATTTGTATGGTTGATTGGAGAAAATTGATGTTTGTACTAGAACATATGATTGAATAGATTGATTGTTACACGAGGATACAAAATCTATGATATCTTTTAATAATGCTTGGATTCATAAATGATTATATAGACTTCCAGAAATAAAGTGATTACTTCATGTAATCAAATGAAGTATCATATAGTTCTGTTATGTTTTGAATGTATAGGTCTTAGTTTTGGCGGTTAGGTTAAAACTATCAAAGTATGAAGGTCATGTGATTACAAGGTGTACAGTGCCAGCTTAATTACTGTAATACATAATCAATATTATTGATATAGATGTACTTCTTAATGCTTTCTTATTAAATCATTCCATATTACATAATGAAGTCGCTTTGTTATTTTTTGTTCACAGTTGTGTTAATGTGACTTCCTATAAGATTGTATATGTTTATTTGGATAATCAATCAATGAGTCTATTACTTAAAACATAATTATGAAATATAGTTTGACCTTATTAATTAATGTAAAATTGTTACTATCAAAGTTTAATTAGTATAGAAAGCTAAATGTTGAATTAGATCAATGATGAATAATCCAAGAACTTGAATAGTTAGACAAACAAACAAAAAAAAATAGAACTTAATTAAGTCAGCAATTCATATTAATCTTATAAATTATTTAAAGAAATACCTTTTTCCTTTGTAGAGATATCATTAACTCTTCTGATGAATATCATTTATTTGAACATAGAAATATTGGTACAAGAGGGCACCAAATATGTATGCGCCACATATTTTCATTATCATTATATTTGTGTGTGGGTTGTGATACTGCCCGAGTGCCCAAACCGAACCAAGTGGTTTTCTTAGGGGGCCACACAAGGAGCCTTTGACCTAAAGGTCTAACCCACAAGGCAGTGGAGCATCGTAAGGAGATGCAGTCCCATGGTAGCCGATGACCAAGAAACTGGTTCATACGCCATTTGTTCCCGCAGGATACTGGAGCCCATGTGCACCAATGGTTTCGGATCCGGTTAAAGCATCGGACATTCGCTTTTCTTCCTCTCAATTTCGTAAACAACACCCCCGCCACGTGAAGGTAGTGAGTAGGACTTCCCTGGCAGAGGCTATGTACGCGTGGCCGTGTGGGAGCATTTCGAGGAGGGTGGGCCCATCTCACTCTCGGCCATACCAGGGCATTTGGGGGTAATGAATACTATAAATGAGGTCTATTATATACATATTTTAATAGGCTTGGTACAATTCTCTAAGGTCAATTGTTCTAGATATGGTGTAATTGTAAATGTATTTTAAAGAAAACAGAGAACACTTAGAAGGAACCAGATATGACCTATCAATGGAAAGTATACTCTCAGAGTCTGTTTTGTAAGATCATTATACAAATTGTACTCATTAATGAAAGTTTGCGCAGCATACATTATTTTCATTTCTTGTAATAAATGAAGGAAACGTCAGTTTTATTTAAAATAGCTACTTTACGTACGTACGAAGGTTTATGTTGTTGACTGACTGACTGATTCACTAACTGACTTTACTCATAAACTCATAGGATTATCCATAATATATAGATACAACATTAAATGAGATATATTACTATAAAACTGACAAAATGGAAATGAAAATTTATCAGTAAAAGGAAACTTGAGCTAACATGTTAGTTAGTTATTTATTAAGCTTATATGTTAGGCTTTTCACTGTATTGTGCGTTACTTATATCAACATAAGTAGTATATAACGCTAGTAAGGAATAGAATGTCTGGTAGAAGATCGAAGTGGAAAGAACGTGAATAGAAAGCAATTGGTATGGAAATGCAGAAACTATGAGTCCGAGACGATTGATCGATCTTTGATTATTACAATATCTATTATTTACACATAACCTGTGTTACATCTGAACGAAGAATAAATGAATAGCAACTGCTAGGAATTATTTATGGGCTTTCATTACATATATTCTTATTGGATAATTATTATTTAAATCATAAGCTTTCATTTGACCTATTAACTAATGTTATACGATTTACGATTCTTAATATATTCCCAGTTTATTAGTTACAGTCTATCACACAGACACTTTTGTTTTGACCTTGTGAAATACCTGACGTCAGAAGGTTAAGAAGATCGAAGGAAAGAGAACAAGAACAGAGAATAAGTGGTGTAAAAACTTGTACAAATATGTATATTCTATTTGATGGTACGATGTGGTCTGTTTGGTTGGTATATGTAAGTCCAGTATGTTTGAAATAAATAATCCATATCGCAAAGGCTGAGATTGATGTTCTGAACTTTAACAGGCAGAGCTAGTCAGCAAGTGAGCCCGTTAAGAACTCTAGACTACTCCGCATGGGTTTTTTGCGTCACTGGTCCAGTTGATAAATCATTATTCTCTAATTGGCGATATCATTACGTTATATATTGATAGGGTCACAAATCCACAAGTTATAACGAAATCCAAATTTCTGAAGGATGAATAAACATTATTACATTTTGTGTCATCATGAATCTATATACTAACTAGTCCACAATCTCTAAACCAACATGGTTGTTTGAAAATAATACCTTAAACACATTTAAACAACAGAATGACATTTACAACTGTCAAATATTCAAGAATTCAATATATATTTTTTAATTGAATACACTTACTACACATGCAGTTCGATGAGGACATAATTTACCAAAACCTAATGGAGGTGATATTTTACGAAGGAGTGTAACTACATCAAGATGTTTAATTCTTCCTCTAAAATGAATCAAATCAAATGTATGCTCATGAATAAATTTATATATAGTATTATAGATTGTAATAGACAATAAAAAATAACATTAAATGGTAGGCAGTTTACAAACTGAATGTATTGACCATAAGGTAATAAAAAGTCTTAATCGGATATTACTGGTTAGCGTTTTTTAGCGAGTTAGTTTTCTACGGGATGGGGTCGCTAACCCCATGCCCAACCCTCCTCCTTTATCCAGGCTTGAGACCGGCAGTAGCCGCCGGAGGGACTCCAGTCGGAGTTTTAATCGGATATTATAACATATTGAATTCATTTTTGTATTCGTTGGTTAAATCTTCCCATTAATGTTTAAGACTACAATTGATCAATCTCTTATTGGTATATACATGCATCCTGTGCGAATTGTCTCGATATTACCTTCAATGAAATAGGATGAGACGCGTGTGCTGGATTCCACTGTTGCCACAGTTGCATTAATTGTTTCTGATGCTAAGGCACAACGCACATTTGATCAACGCTCATCATTATATAATTATTACTTATAAAGCGTTAACTTCAGTCGCATTTATATGAAAAGATTGTACGAAAGTTGGGGTTGTATGTATTTTGAACATATATAAGTTCAGAGCATTTTCCATCGTGATCAAACATGGGACGCTAAATACGTTTTAGTAAAAAAAAGGTTAATTAAGTTTACGTATATGGAACGTAACAGGGCCTAACGTTTTATGATCAGAATGGGGTTTGTGGAGACTGTAATAATTTTAATAGTTGAATTCATAAGTCGATGTAAGCTAGACCACCATTGAAAACTTGGAAGCGCTGGACGACCGTTTCATCCTAGTATGGGACTCTTGAGCAGTGCGAATCCACGATCCTGCGCCAAAGCGAATCAAACCTAGCACTTCCGGTCTCGTGCGTGAACTCTTAACGTTTAGACTACTGAACATCCAAAAATGTTAATGTCTAACTTCAGTTGATTACGTATGCGGGGTCGTGAATGCGCACTGCCGAGGAGTTCCATACTAGGATGAAAAGGCCGTCCAATGCTTCTACACTTTTTAAACGCTAATAATCTCTTTGAAATAAACAACACATTAACATTTAAACATTCTTAAGGGTCCTTAGATCCGCAAAACCAAACTCATAAAACATATTTGGTTCATGAATCCATGAATATATTTAACGCCTGTTTAGTTCGCTTTGACTCAATAATATCCAAGTCCAATTTGTCATCATATGACTATGGAAGCAAATGTTCTAGCATCCTTATTGATTGAAATGATAGCTTTTTAACAACTACAGGATAATTTTTTTTGCTATTTGTAAGTTAGCGCTAAGAATCATTCAGATACGTCCAGCTCTGAGACACCAGATCAAAATGTGGATCAACCCGGTTAATATTACTGAACTTAGGTCTTTAAAGATTTATGAGATCTGTACTATGAACAGTAATATTTTCCGTTGATTCAGGTTGGTTATAATCTTTTCAAATACAATATTCAGATAATGACAAACTAAATGTTAATAATAAACAACCAAGATCGAGGTTGAAAGGACAAACAGTGAGTTATATATACCCGAAATGTGTCCTGATGATGTTGTTGTTCAGAAGCACAAAAAAAGCTCCATGATTAAATCAATTAGCTTAGAGAACGAAACTCCATCAAAATCATCCACCTGAGAGCTTATGGCGAACTGTCATCAGAATTGATTACCTCAGATAATGTTCGTCAGGGCTACCAACTCTCTCCATTCTTGTTTAAATTACTCGTTGAAATGCTTCTAGAGATGACACTATCATCATCTAAATTTCCAGGAGTTGAACTTTCGCCAGGAGATTCACTTGTTGACTTGGAATATGCCGATGACATAGTTCTATTTGGTGAAGTTGCTGACAAAATGAATAGTCTTCTGACCACTGTAAGCGACAATGCAAGCATGTTCGGGATGCGATTCTCTCCCTCGAAATGTAAAATGTTGCTTCAGGATTGGGTTGCATCGACACCCGAGACAATGATAGGGAGTGAAGTAGTTGAGCGTGTCGACCGCTTCACTTATCTTGGAAGTCTCATCAGCCCTTGTGGTCTGGTGTGTGACGAAATCTCAGCACGGATACAGAAGGCCCTATTAGCTTTTGCCAACTTGCGTCATTTATGGCGTAGGTGAGATATCCGTCTACCAACGAAAGGACGTGTTTACTACACAGCAGTTCGTTCTGTCCTACTTTATGGCTGTGAAACATGGCCAATAAGAGTTGAGAATATTCTTAGGTTACTAGTATTCGATCAAAGGTGTCTTCGAAGCATTGCTTGTCTATCCTGGGACTACCGAGTAAGTAATGCGATTGTTAGAGAACGAGTACTAGGTAAGAATGGAAAATCATTTGGTCAAGTAGTGAAACTTCATCAGTTGAGATGGCTGGGACACGTGTTACATATGCCCAACTGCCGACTGCTCCGATGCGCGAATCAATTTGTATTATAATAACAGTAAATATATCATAAATATGTATAGCTTACTTTGCCTCAGGATCATATTCTGACCATAAACGTATAAATTCATCTAAATGATGTGGACCTAATATTGACCAATCTCGTGTTAAATAATCAAAATTATCCATTATAACAGCAACAAATAAATTGATAATCTAAAATAATCAATTATAACAATGATAATAATCATCATTAGAAAAACATGTAACAGTATTTGAAAAAATGTAATTAGCATATAGAGTAGGATGAATAACAAAGTAGGTGGCTATAAAAACGATGTTATAGTAGTTTGGAACTTTCATAACCTACAAACATTTAAATTCACTTGATGTTGGTTTACTTGTATCTTCCCATTACTATTTAGGACTGCAAATGATCAGTCTCTTGTTGGCGTATACGTGTATCCTGTGCAGATTGCCTCGATATAGCCTTAACTTATCAGCTTTTTAAGTAAAGATGGATAGTGACTAGCAATGGAATCCAGAATGACGCGCGTTTCGTCCTATTTGGGACTCATCAACTGAAGTCCTAAATAACAATGGGAAGATACAAGTAAACAACATCAGGTGAATTTAAGACTTCACGCTATTGCACGAGCAGGTGGCTATCACGACTCAGTAGCTAAGTGGATAACGTAATGATGTTTGAAGCGAACGGTACTGAGTTCGAGTCCCGCAATGAACGTCACCTTTGAGATGCAGGTACATCAAGGTGACGAATCCCGAATAAGACGAAACGCGCGTCAAACTGGATTCCACTGACATTTGACCTAATCAAATCTAGAACATCCCACTCTCAAGAAGTAGTATATTTCTGTCGGGTTTAAAAAAATAAAATGTCATTTTTTTCACTGATTAAAATCATGAGTCAATTGAAGCTAGACCACCATGGAAAACCTGGAAGTACTGGACGGACGTTTCGTCCTAGTATGGGACTCCTCAGCAGTGCGCATTCACGATCCCGCCCCTCGCAAGATTCGAACCCAAGACCTATCGGTTTCGCGCCAGGAGCTTAACCAACTAGACCACCGAGCTGGCCGTCATCCAACGGTGTTAATGTTTAACTTCAACCAATCCACAAAGTTGCGGCTGTCCAGTGCTTCCAGGTTTTCCATGGTGGTCTAGCTTCAATTGACTCATGATTTCAACCAGTGAAATTTCTAAAAATCTCTACAAAACCCATTCTGGTCATTTTTTTGTTCATTCGAGATTTATTACCTTTCCAACGTTGAAGAACTAGTCAATAGAACATTTTCATCATAATAGGACAATTCAAAATAACATAAACTATAAATACTTCTTAAAGTTAGACCGATAGTTTCAGGTGTCCTTATCCAAAAATGATCCTTGGATCATTGAATCTGGGATCTAAATCATTTATATCTACAAATTAATTGATTCTTCAATTCAATACAATTAGAACTGAATAGTTTACTTTAACTATTAGTTTAAGCATATGAAATACATAGAAAAGGAACTTACAAGAAATGAACAAACCATATAGAAAGAAATAAAATATGGATAAGCAAAATTTGATCCACATGTTGCACGTGGTCCATTATATCCTAATTCATCTAATTTCTTCCAACTAATAGTTCTTTCATCAAACTCTTCAATAGATGAATGAATAAGTTGATTATGAATTGGTTTTAATGATGAAGATAATGATAATTGTGTTGAAATGATAGGAAATGTTTCATTTTTATCATTTATTTCTCTACTTTGTCTATATCTACTTATTAAATCTGATGAATAAACAATATCATCTGGAGGATGTATATTTTCAACCGATGAAAACGAAGAAGAAGGAGAAGAAGACCGGTCCTTTTCTATTGTAGGATTATTTAATCCAAGTATTGTGGAAGGATGTGAATAAGTAAATAAGGAATTCTGATTATTATCCATTAATCCATTATTCAATGCATCCCAAATAGAATGATTATCTCGTTCATGATTATAAAATGACACTGATGGTTGATTATATTCTGTTGAATCATCAATAGATGTTACAAAAGGTGTCGAAACTTTTGTTGAATTATTACCATTTTGTTTTATCAGAATATATTGTGTTGATGTAGTATTCATTAAAATAATATGTTGTTGTTCATCTAAAAAACTTCGTATAGCTTTCATTTCAGTATCTGAATATCGATCACATTTGACAGTGTGATCTAAAATAAAAGAGAATTAATAAACAAAGCAATAGGGTACAACCGAGTCAGTTGTGAAATAGTTACTTACTGATGAAAATGCAGAATGTGTCGCTCAATTTTGTGGATTAGTTGAAGTTAGACATTAACACCGTTGGATGCCGTTTGGTTCTGTGGTCTGGAGGTTAAGTGTTCGCGCGCGAGACCGATAGGTCATCGGTTCGAATCCCGTGAGATGGGGTCGTGGATGCGCACCGCTGAAGAGTCCCACAATAGGAAGAAACGGCCATCCAGTGCTTGCAAGTTTTCCATGGTGGTCTAGCTTCAATTGACTCATGATCTCAACAATTGAAATATCATATAGTCTAGACACTAATTAATAGAATATAATTTCAAGTTTTGAAATTAGGTTAATGTTCAACGATATGTGACTTTTAGAACCTGTTGTTCAGTTTTTTTAAGTTTTTGTAGACCCAAGTATTTCCAAATGTCATGACTACAAACTGAAATCTACGGAATGTTATTTATATTAAATAGATCTAAGAATAACAATGCCATACAATGAAACAGAACTGGTGAAATTTGTTATAGAGTTGAAGTTATTCATAGTTAAATTAATTAGTGATGAAATACGCCTTCGAACTTCAATATTATCATACTAATTCATCATATCAGTTTGGATGTAATGATTATGGTGAACGGGGCATAATTCTAGTAGGTGGAGAATAACATTTTTTTGACAACAGAAACCTGAAAGTATACGATAAAATGTTTTTCATACAATGGAACAACCATGAGAAGAATGTCGCATGTTTTAGTGACGCATACTTCTCGATAACTCAATGATGAGAAGATTATTTATAAGTAATCTAGAAATAAAATGAAATCCCTATATTCCTCAGTACGTCAGTAACAGCGTAGAACGCCGTACATACGTACATCAGTTCAAGTTGCCATACCACATGAGAACAGAGATACAATTGTCGACTTAAATCCCATAGTGGTAGACGTAGTAAAGGTAAAAGAAGTAATCAGAAACATTAGGGTTTGAAGATGTTATTCAAGGAGTATAATCCAGTGAAATAAATTTGGAAAGAAAGAAAATAAGGGGATAAGAAGAGTTCAAAAGATTAAAATTTGGGAGAACACAAAGTCTGGATGCACCTGCGCTACTGCAAACGATTTTGAGTCGTCATATTCAAGGTCATTAACCATCGGCTATATTCCTAAATTATAACAGAAAGAAGAACATCATGAACGATTTACAAGCTAAATATCAGTTCCATAATTAAATTTTCAACTCTTCTGATCGTGAATCCTCAATAATGTTGTAGTGACCTACTTTTATCAAGAGGACGCGATTGGTTTAATGAAAACAATTATTATTATAGCCGATTGTATCAGTGATTGTTTTACTGTATTTGTTTGTTTAACTGTACTAAAGACATTCATTATTCTTCCATTCTTCCTTCCATTGATTGTTACCTTGCACGAACTCACGTTTTCTCAGTAAATCCGCTTGTACTGCTTTGGTACGATCTCGGTATTCTTTCGATACCACGAGATCACCAACAAATATACTTAGCTACAACCTTCAATTGCCTTCTGATAATTGGTACGCAACTTTCCTGTGGTGGTGATCATAGTCAATTGCGACTCGACCTTACGCTACAATGTCAACAGATTGTTTTCAATGAACTTACCATTAACACAACTTAACATTATTTCTTGCCAAGCTTCACCAGTTGCAGAACGAAATAACACTAACAATGATTGAGGAAATGTTTGAAAATTATTATTACGATTTATTGAACTATCTGGATTGATTAATGCAATTTTACCAAACATTTGCATTCCAATTACAGCGTATATAAAAAATAACATGATGATCAGTAGAGCAACATAAGGTAATGCCTATAAATGAGTTATAGAAAAATAGTGTAAAAACATTTTATACGTCTTTGTATTCAATCAAGCAATAACCATAAAATCAATATATCTCTCAATAGTAAGCAGTTATCATCAAAGTATTATCTAATACTTTAAAACAAAATTCTATGGTGGCTGGTAATGAAATCCAGGACTAGTGTTTCATTCTACTTGAGATTCGTCAGATGAATGTGCCTGCATTCCAGTGGTGATATTTACACCAACATAACAGCTAGAGGTTTTTGTTTCAGCTAGTCAATGCGTTATTCAATTAGTGACTGAGTCTAATTGTCAAAATGTGTCCCCGAGTTCACTGCTAATCACCATCAACTTTACCTAAAAGTCCTTGTAACTCAATGACGATATCGAAACAAATTCTCAGAATGCAAACATCTCGAAGGAGACTGATCACTGACGATCTTTAACGTCAACAATATGATGCTTTTAACACTTACAAGTTAATTAAAGTAATCGATGGTTTTTAATAAGCAAATATGGAATGTAGCTATTAGTGTAATCCTAACAGGACGAAATGCGCGTCCTAGATCTACTTATAATACAATGCACCACATAGAACTAGTAGGATATTTAGAAATCAATTCTAGTAACGTTTACAATACGTCTGGTTGAGGAAAAACTGACATCATGATAGACTTGAGTTTCACTGTCAGTCAGCGAAGTATTGTAATGGCTGGTACCATTTCAAGTCTACATAGGTTATTCTAGCTTCTATACAGACCAAATTATTCATTCTTCTCAAGCCACATTTTGATCTTGTTACTTATTCTTTTATTAACCCTGATTGAGTTTTATATGATCGTATAAGTGTTAATTGCTTGTCTTATTTATTACGTATTTCTAACTATTTTTCGTCTAAATATAAATATTGAGTCACTGTTGATCGCAAACAAGTTGGCTCGCTCACTCTCTCTCTCTTCGTTAAGCGTCAGTTCATTTGGTTTCGTCATGCTTATCTTTCTTCACTTCGTTTCACTGATTGTATGTCCTGATCAAAGAGTGCACAAAATATACAAATTCAAAATGCATTCTTGTATTTGGCTTATTTCATTCCGTTATTGTAAAACACGAATTAAGTCGACAGAAATATACGACGGTTTCTGGCATATATATATATCAATAAGCAATACGAACTGGAGTCAGATATAGGGCAACTCAAGTCAGGCTTTTTTCATCTGAAAATAGCTTATTTAAAGCCCAAATTGTTGACAAAAATATCGTGGATGTGCACTCTTGAGAAGTTCCACAGTAGGAAGAAACGGCCGTCCAGTGCTTTCAAGGTTTTCCTTGGTAGTCTAGCTTCAATTGACTCATGATTCCAACTATTGAAATCATTATAATATCCACAAAAACACCTGATATTAATCGGCATATGCTCATTAGTGACAGTCTCCAAGAGGTATTTCCTAGAGTTCTAGTGAGAAGCAGTGACTAGTGGAGTTCAATCGGGTCTGTTATGAGATAGTAACTCATTGAAGACAATAGCGAATATATCGCTCAATTTCGAGGGTTAGTTGAAGTTAGAGATTACCACAATAGGATGTCAACTCAGTGGTCTAGAGATTAGGCGTCCGCGCGTGAGACAGATAGGTCCTAGGTTCGACTCTCGTGAGACGGGATCGTGGATGTTTACTTCTGAGGAGTGCCACATCAGGACGAAACGACTGTTCAATGCTTCAAGGTTTCGCATGATGGTCTAGTTTCAATTGACTGATGATCTGAACTATTTAAAAAAATGTATTATAATAATTATTACTGAAAAATAAACACGATATATACCTGAAATGATTTAACAAATGTCCATAGAAGTGTTCGTATACCTTCACCACGATTTAATAATTTAACCAATCGCATTACACGGAATAAACGAAAAAAGTTTATACTAATGAATTTTGAATTTGCCTTTTACAAAAACAAAACAAAACAAGAAATAAATGTAAACTATATTAGATGATGAAAGAATACAATTTATAATGTTTACCATGGCAACAATATGACAGCAAAAGTACTGTGATAATTGAGATGGATAAAATTAAAATATAATTGAACTTTTCATTCGTTCAAATATTTTATCTTCATCTTGGTTACATAAATCTAGGGACATCAGTTTAATTCACTCAAAATTGTAAATCTGTTTTAAGATATTGAGAGATTTTGAAACTGTATTTTGTCTTAGTTTACAGATGTCGGCTAGCCTTACCTTTATTCTTGACAAAATCGATATTTCTGATGAGATTACAACCTATCTTACCTGATTTTACAGTATGAGACATTTTGCCGGTTACAGTTCAAATTGTTCCGGGGCTTATAAAATGTGATTTGTTATTGTGGAAAAAACTAATCTATCAGCAGAATAGAATAATTGGCGAAGAGAAGTTTCAGGAAAAGCGGATGTGTATAAGATTTAAATTTAATAATCTGTATCTTGAATGCTCAGAATCACTCATAGTGTTAACGACCATAGGATTGGTTAGTTCATTCTTAAATCTTCCAGTCACATTATGAATTTTACTCAATCACATTACTATAAGAGTCTATTCAGAGACTCATATTGCTCTATCAATGGAAGGAAAACTTCATGACAAAGTATTTCAATCCTATGTTATTATACTATAATGTTTGTTACAACTTGAAAAATAATCTTTCTAGCCGTTTTAACTCAATATGAAATATAAAAACAAGATATCTAATAAACCACTAGTTGAAATCATGAGTCAATCGAAGCTAGACCACCATGGAAAACCTGGAAGCACTAGACGGTAGTTTCTTTTCATTGCGGGTCTCCTCAGCACTGCGCGTCCACGATCCTATCCTCTAAGAGATTCGAACCCATGACCTATCAGTCTCGCGCGTGAGCACGTAACCATTAGACCACCAAGCCGGAATTTAACGGTGTTAATGTCTAACTTCAACTTATCCACGAAATTGAACGGCACAACCACCATTGTCTTCACTACGCTGCCATCTCATAAAAGACCTAGTTGAACTCCATTGGTCACTGCTTCTCATTAGAACTCCAGGAAATACCACTTGGAACCAGTCACTAGTGAGCATATATATTGATTTATATCAGAAGGGGTGTTTCTGTGGATATTATAGTATTATTAAACATTTCAAGATCCAAACAAAAAAACTTACAGCAAGATGTGACATATTAATATCAACGAAACTACCAACAACAATGATGAAATCGAATACATTCCATGGATCACTAAAATAATTCTAGATAAGGTGATGAAAACAAAACAAAAAGCAGATTATTTATTGATTTTTAATAACATGTAAAACGTCCATATCCATGACAGGTTAAATTAATGAACAGGGTGATTTAACAAAAATATAAATGATCTATTATTGTGATGTATGCTACTTATATTTGAAGGTATTTGAAGATAAAACACCAGTCGGAAGTGGAATGTTTGCGAACAAAAGGTTGATAAGAGGAGAGAGGAAGGAAAACATAGGTTATCAAGATAACAACAGAAATCAAGGAACAATGAAGCTTGTAAGAGACGATTCCAAGATGATGTGTATATCATGTATTTGATGTATAATTTTCACTTTTTGCTAAACCTTTGAGTGATCGTTCAATAAAAAGTAAAATTGTCTTCTCCCAACTAAGTTCTCCTTCATTATAGTAAGATGAGGCTTATTTTGATATGTTGTATAGCATGGTTTATCTAATGGAAAACTAACATATAAATATAATTGTATGGTTGTGGAGATTGTTAAGTTTTTGATTGAGATCATGAATCGATAGATTTTTGACCACAGTTGAAAACCTAGAAATACAGGACCACCGTTTCGTTCTAACATGGGATCCCTGATGAGTGCAAATCCACGATCACGCTTACGGGATTCGAACCGAAAACCTTCAGTCTCGCGCGCGTGAACGCTTAACCTACTGGACCACTGAGCCGGCATCTAACGGTGTTAGTGTCCAAGTTCAACCAATCCACGATACCGTGCGACCATCTTCCACTGTCTGAGGTAGATACCTGTCTCTACCTAATACGGATTAGCTACACTGGATGTCACCTCAGTGATTTAAATATTAAGAGTTCATGCTCGAGACTGAATGCCCTAGCTTCAAATCGCGCATGTGAGATCGTGTATGTGCACTGCTCAGGAGTTACATACTAGGAAGAAACGGTTATCCAGTATTTCAAGGTTTTCTATAGCGATCTAACATTGATCGATTCATGATCTCAATCGGTAACATATATTTCTATAACAGGAATTATAATTGATTGTCTGAAACTATAAAGAACATAAATTATTAATGCAGTGTAATTATTAGGGTTAGTAATTGTTTTATTACAGATGGAAAACTAAACAATCGTATTATATCAAGTACTAATTATGGAATAGAATATTTAGAACTAATGAAGAGCTGAAGAAGAAGAAGAAGAAGAAGAAGAAGAATAGATACAATCAGATTATTTGATTTGAAATGAAAATCACACTACAGATTTATAGTTTATTCTAACAAAATCAGTAATAAAAATAGTGCGTTTATTACTTCTACTCATAGGAGTATTGAAAAATCAATAAATGAAAATGTAACTATATTTTTGTGCCAACTTCAAAACAACTGATTAACAACCTACTGAAAAAACCCTTAGTAACTTAGTATCCTGTAACTACTTGGAAATCAAGGATTAATGGTCGTCTTATGTTCTAGTTGAATCACTTCAATAAGATATACTCATTCCAATATATATATTTTTTTAATATACAAAGCATTAGAGCAACGTTAAAAGATGTAGCCCCTTGATAGCCAGTCATGAACAACGGGTTCATATGCCGTTTGTACCCTCAGGATCCTGGAGCCTATGTGCACTGTTGGTTTGGAATCAAGGTTTTCCAACTCCTGTAGATGGATCCTCCATATCCACCAACCCGATTAAAGCGCCGGACATTCGCATCATGTTTAGAAGAATGAAAGTTTTTATCAGGATGGGGACTGTGGAGATTATTACGTTTTTGATTGAGATCATGAACCGATTGTTGTTAGACCACTACCTTTGGAAACCTGGAAGCACTGGACGGCCGTTTCGTCCTATTGTGGGACTCCTCAGCAGTGCGCATCCACAATCCCGCTCGCCGGATTCGAACCCAGGGCACTCGGTCTGGCGCGCGAACGCTTAACCAACTGGACCACTGAGTCGACATCCAATGGTGATAGTGTCTAACATCAACCAATCCACGAAATTGCGCGACCAACTTCCATTGTACTGAGGTAGATACCTGTCTCTACCCGACATGGATTAGCTCCACTGATCACGGCTTCTCACTAGAACTCCGAGAATTCCTTCACGAAGTTTGTCACTAGTGAGCACATGTTGATTATCAGTATGGGGGTTGTGGAAATTATTACGTTTTTGATTGAGATCATGAACCGTCCAGTGCTTCCAGGTTTCCAAAATTGGTGGTCTAACATCAATCTGTTCATGATCTCAATCAAAAATGAAATTTTTATCAACGTAAAATAGGCGATTAGAATTTCTATGAATACACAATCACATCAGTCATTTATATTCATAATATAAATGTTGAAAACAATAAAAGACAAGAATGTATTTCGTGAATCATACGACTATAGAAATCAATGTATCACATAATAATGCATCAATGTAAACAAAATGATACTATAGTATTCAATTAAGAAGAAAATGGACCCAGGAAAATTAGTCATCCTGTAGTTGTGGTGATGGGATTCAGTATTTAGTGAAGGAAATTAAAAAAAAATACAAACTTTTATTATGACTAACCTTGAAACCAAAAGCTGTTAACTTCAGCACAAACTCCACAGTAAATACACCAGTAAATATCATATTTAAATAGTCTAATGCATCTGCATAAGCATTTGGTTGTCCTTCAACCTATTGTATGATTGAAATAAAACAACTCTCAATCGGAATATTTACACAAAGAACAAAAAGCTACAAATCGCAACAGTCATACTGAGTTATTTGTTTGGGCTTCATTTTCAGAATGTAAAATTCCTATTGAGTATAGCATAATAAATGTATCTAATATCCCTTGGACTAGTATCAATGTGATACATAACATATTTATTTAGTGGAATCCAGGACTCACGTTTTGCAACAATAAATATAAATTTCAATAGTTGAGATCATGAGTCAACTGAAGCTAGACCACAATGGAAAACCTGGAAGCACTGGACGGTGAAACTCCTCAGCACTGGTCATACATGACCAGTGCTTCTAGGTTTTCCATGATGGTGGTCTAGCTTCAATTGACCCGGATCTTAGAGTTGATGTTCACTCTAAGAGTCGAACTCAGTACCGTTCGCTTTAAACACTATCACGTTATCCATTTAACTACTGAGTCCTGATAGACACTTGTTTGTGCAATGAGGTGAAGTTTAAATTTACTTGGTATTGTTTACATCAATCATCCCATTGATAATTCGGATTACAATTGATCAGTTTCTTATTGACATATATATGCAAGTTGTGCTTAAAATGCTTATGAATTAAGTCAATATCAAGACAATATGCACAGGATGCACATAAACTAATAAATGACTGATCAATTGCAGTTCTAAACATCAATAGAAAAATTCAATCAAACAATACCAAGTGAATCCAATGGATAATTTTGTTAACAATTCGATCTTTGTCTCCAAACAACCAACTTTAATTAATAGGGTGACAAACATATATACATTATTATCATTAGAATTTTATACTATTTGTTGCTATATAGAATTAGTAGTCGTTCAAATTTGATCTGCTCACTTTTTTTTCTTATTATTATGTAACCATTATATCTATGAACATTTGAAACTGAATGAAACGAATTGATCAATAATGTGAATAATAAAATGAATTATAGATTAGTTGAAGTTTAACATTAACATCGTTGGATGTCGGCCAGATCGGTGGTCTAGTTGGTTAAGCGCCTAATGTAAGTCTGACAGGTCCTGGACTCGAATCCCGCGAGGTGGGATTGTGAATGCGCACTGGTGAGAAGTCCCATAATAAGACGAGACGGCCGTCAAGTGCTTCTAGGTTTTCCATGGTAGTGGTCTAGCTTCAATTGACTCATGATCTCAACTGTTGGAATCATGAACAATTTATAAGTACACGTAACTAATAAAACAACTATAAGTAATCTATCATCTAATTCAAATAACTATTCGATTTCTTTTAACAAAAACAAAACATGACCCAGTTTTGTTTGATAGAATAAAAATGAATAAATTACAAAAGAAATCGATTTCACTGTTCAAAGAGTACAACAACTGAAAGTTTACATTATGTTTTATAAAAGTTTTATAAAGTTTAAATTCACTTCTTAGGATTGTTTTATTTGTATGTTCCAAATGTTATTTAGAACTGAAGTTGATCAGTCTTGTGTTGGTTTATGTGTATCCTGTACGGACTGTCTTGATATTGCCTTAGATCACGAGATTTATAAATGCATAACGCGATGGCGCTTGAAACGAAAGGTACTGAGTTCACATCTAAGAGTGAACATCAAATCTGAGATACAGGTACATCCAGCTAACGATGTACCTGCATTTCAATGATGATATTTACATCATGAATAACAGCCAGAGCTTTGCGTTTCAGCTAGTCAATGCGTTATTCAATTAGTTATTGAATCTAATTATCAAAATATGTCCCGGAGTTCACTGTTAATCACTATCAACTTTACCGAAAAATCATTATGACTCAATGACAATATCAAGACAATCTCCTTAAGGTTCAAGTATCTCGAAGGAGATTGATCATTGATGATCTTCAACATCAACAATATGATGCTTTTAACACTTACAAGTTAATTAAAGTAATCAATGATTTTTAATAAGCAAAGATGGAATGTGGCTAGTAGTGTAATCTAAACAGGACAAAATTCGCGTCCTGGATTCCACTATCCATCTTTAACTTGTAAAGTTTAATTTATACATTCATAACACTTGTTAACCACTAATGATAACCTTAACATATAATGACTAATGACTAACAATGATGGTAATTGAAAAATTTAAAACATCGAATAACCATTATTTAGTGATGAATAAATGGCGTATAAATAAGAAGTGTCTAAAGTAACACAATTTTTTTTTGTTGAAAAATTGAACTCTGTCTTTCTTTGTATTGAGTTTTTTCGGTTCTTTGTAATTACCTAGTTTTTTTTTATGTGTGGGCATTTCATATTGTTTTTAGTAGAGTTTTGTTCTTTGAGCTAGATGGTTTGATTGTAGAGGTTTCATCGTTCTATTGAACGATATCATCAGCATAAATAAATATTATATACTTTACTTAATGTATTATCTTCAAACGATAACAATCATAGAAAATAGGTATGCAGTCAATAATAATAAACAATTTAATAATGACGTGATGGTCGGGCTGGCCTATTGTGATGAAGCAACCGAGCTATACTGGCTAAAACAATCATTCCTCGAGGTCCTACTATGCCACACAGGTCGATTGAACAGCGATAAGACTAAACGCAACAAACTCAAGGTCTGAAAGCGAAGTCGTACTAATGATTGTACTGAGGTGTGATGGCAGTAAGGTGTTTCCTTCAGACAATCAGCATAACAGCAATGCTGCCTTCCCACAAGGAGGGTGGCGTTACAAAAAAGATCGACCCTAAAAATGCACACCTCGCTTTATCTCACGGATATCCGTCTCCGGTGGTAAGGTAACACGAAAATTATTCACAAAAAGGTCGTGTATGACCGACCTCAAGCATTCTTTCAACTGACCATTCTACAAGTGATTCTGTTCACAATAAACTTTTTCGATTTTTTTTTCTGTTTTTAAAATATTTTATTTCAATGTATCTTACATAACCCTTTTAATGTAACAGATTAATATGGATAACTCATTATTATTATGAATAAATGAAAGAATATAAGTGATTTAACATAATCTATCTTGAATATCGTTTATTTCTTCAGATATTCTCAGCAACAACAACGACAACAACAACAAGAACAACAACAAAAATTAGTTTTTAATCTCTACATGTTTGAAATAATGGAACAATAAGCTTGTTGATCTAATGGTAAATTGTTTATACTGTATTGTATGATCAGAATTACATTTAATTAAATGGTATATAGCTATTAAGACATGAAATAAGAAAGATTGGTTCAGTGAAGAGTTCTCTTTTCAGCGGATTCATTTACAAAGATGTACAATCGCAAATATATATACGTATGTTTTGCTTTCTCAGGATGATAATAAACTTCTGCTCATATAGAGCTAAGTATATAGGTCATACCATGTGTACTTTATTCAAAAGAATTCAAGAACATTGTCCGACGTGGCTAAAAAGATGAGGAAACGGTTCAATGAGAAGTTCAATAATCGAACACTTTGTGAATACTAGTCACTCGATCAAGATAGACTCTACGTTCAAAGTCATCTACAGTGTAAGTAAAAGTCATTCAATGGTATTTATATTGCATCTTCTTAGCATTGCCAAAGCAACAGCTATACATATGGGGAAATCAGAATTGTGTGTCCAAAAGAGATTGGTACAACCTCTTATTCTATCATGAACTTAATGTCATTTAAATTTTTTTTCTCTATACTCTTCTTCCTTTATAGCCATCTGCTACCCCTTCCATCTACTCCTTTAATCTTTTACACCTCCAACTGATTGGTTTCTGTGTTTTTGTTTTTAATGATCTTTCTGATTACATTTTATCTTATCATGTTAAACTATCCTTTCTCAATGTCAATTTCCCTATCTATCTTTTGATAAATACTTAAGCCATTAACAATCAAACGATTATTGATGACCCTATTTATAAAAAACAACCTTTGTTTCTTCTATCTTACTGTCACCATGTATAATAGAAGTTTATTATCAGTATTATTATCATCCTGAGAGAACAAAACATCTTGTATATGTGTTTGTAAGTGTACAGGTTTGGAAATGAATTCATCGAAAACGAGAACACTTCACTGAACTAACCATTCTTATTCTTTTTATTTCTTTCAGTGAATAATGTAACCGCATATTATCTTTGTTATATGACATTTTTGTATTTTCTATGATGGTCTACGTCCAATTAACTCATGATTCCAATTATTAACATTACTATGATATCCATAGAAACACCGCTTCTGATATTAATCGACATATGCTTACTAGTGACTGATTCCAAGAGATATTTCCTCGAGTTATGTTGTGACATAGTAACTCATTGAAGACAATAGTGAATGTGTCGCTCAAATTCGTGGATTAGTTGAAGTTAGACATTAACACTGTTGGATGCCGGCCAGCTCAGTAGTCTAGAGGTTAAGCAATCGCACACGAGACTGATAGGTCCTGGGTTCGAATTTCGCGAGGAGAAATGTTAAATCACGAACTTATCCCAGCTAGTCAACCACCAAAAACCAGGATGCATTGAACACCTTTTTAATCTTAATATTGAGCTAATCCGTAGTATGCATCCACAATCTTCCTACAGAGAGTCTAATTCGCAACCTTTGATCTCGTGCGTGAATGCTAAACCTTTAGACCATTCAATAGTGTTCATTTTGAACTTTAAGCAATTGATAATATGACATAACCACCGCTCACCACGTAGAGTAAATAACTGTCTCACATTCAACACTACAAAATTCGGTTAATCATGTCTTCTCATTAACATTTCAAAAATTGCATCTAAATATGTCCTATAATAGGGTGAAATCGCCATCAAACAGTGATATCAAGTTTCCCATAGTGATTACTATAATATCCATCCACAAAAAGAACCCATTCTGAGTTTTTATATTTATTGATTATTCAATGAAGTAAATAAAATCACTTCTCCTCCTTTATATACACACATCTTATAATAGAAATTATTTTCTTCCGGGTTTTATAAATTCCGAATACACTTCAAATGTATACAGGTCAATCAATAGTTATAAGATAATATAGTTTTATATAAGACACGCACATAAATAACACATGGGTCTTTTCATAAAGATACATATAGTACAAATCAATATCTCTTGAATAATAGAGTGAATCAATGTTGGACATAAACAACAACAACAACAACAAAAGAGAGAATAGACTACTTACTTAAGATAACAATCCATCAAAGAAAGTAAATGATCATCATTTTCTGATTGTCACAAAGTATATTTATATTATATTGAAGTTATAAACAAGTATACTATTTTACACAAGTATTTATTAAGATTAGAACAAACAGTTTGATTTCAATGGTTGAGATCATAAGTCAGTTGAAGATAGATCACCATGGAAAACTTAGAAGTACTGGACGACCGTTTCGTCACATTGTGGGACTCCTCATAAGTGTGCATCCTTGATCCCGTCTCCCATCCGTGAGATTTGAACCCAGGACCTATCAGACTCACGCGCGAACGCTTATCCACTAGACCACTGAGTAGGCATCCAATGGTGTTAATGTTTAACTTCAACTAATCCATGAAATTGAGCAACATATCCACCATTGTCATCAGTGAGTTACTATCTCACAACAGACCTGGTTGAACTCCACTGGTCACTGCTTCTCACTAGAACTCCAGGATATACCTCTTGAAGCTAGTCATTATGAATACTACTTGATCATATACAACTGTTTTTATGATACCTTTTATTTTGACGGAGTTTTTGTTCTCTGGATAGTTTGGTCTTGGAGCTTACGTCAACGCAAACTTTGACTAGAAGTGAAGTGTTCGAATTTCTTCATAAATGGTTCACAGCTTGTCCTATAGACCTCGATGTTGATTGGTTCTTGTTGACCTTAAACTTGTCATTGTTTACTTCTTTAGTTTGGTTGCATCTCTTATTGCTTTGATTTTTCGTTGTATATTTGTGCATAATTTTCTAATAAGCGGTTAAACGCCATGATATATCCTCATTTATATCAATACACGTGGACTACTGCGGACACATATTCACTGAAGAAAATGTGGAAATCTTGGATAGAGGAAATTCCAAAAACACCAGAGAATTTTTAAAAGCTTAGCACTCAGGTCAATCAGCAATTGACAAGCACATTGAAATCGATCTAATCAGGAAGATTATGCACAAATATAGGAACAAAAATCAAATCAAAACAAAGTAGTAAACAGTGACAAATTTAAGGTTAAGAAAAACCAATCAACATCGAGGTTTACAGGACAAGCTATGAACCACATGTGGGGAAATTCGAACATTTCACTTCTATCTGAAGTTTGGGCTGATAATGTTCAGAAGAACAATGAAAGCTTCACGATCAAACCATTCAGCTCAAAGAACGAAAACTCCATCAAAATAATTCACATGAGCTATAAATAAAGAACTTGTTCGAATAAAATCATTCAGTAACAAATTCATTATACACATAATCATAGAAATGAATTCTATTCACTTAGAATTGTCAAGTTGTATTTTAAAATTAGTTTATGGAAGAAAATAAATGTTGCACAATCGTTTTTTTTCACGTTACACAACTTACTTTTATTATTTATTTATATATTTGAACACATAAATATTGGTACAAAAGGAAACTGGATGCATATGCACCACACAAGTCACTTGATTTGTCTGTAGGCGGTGGTACTTTCCGGGTGACAAGACTGAAGTGGGTGGTTTCCATAGGTGACCACACCCGGAGCCTTCGACCTAAAGGTTTAATCCATAAAGCAGTGTAGCAACGTAAGGCGATGCAATCCCAATAGGTTCATACGTCAATTGTTTTCTTAGGACACTGGAGATCAAGTACACCATTAGTTTGGAATCAAGGTTTCACAACTCTCCTAAGTGGATCCTTCATATCCATCAACTCGATTAAAGCTCCAGACATTCTCTTTTCCTCCTCTTAATTTCTTAAACAACACCCTCACCGCGGAAGGGTAGTGAGTAGGACTTGCATGACAGTGGCTGTATACGCGTGTCCATGTGAGAGCATTTCAATAGGGAGAGCACCATCAATAAAGATGGAGGTTGACTAACGGTGGAATCCAGGACGCATGTCTTGTTTTATTTAAGACTCGTCAGCTGGATTAAATGATTCATATATATATGAATATTCTTCAATATTTAAACGAAATAGTATGACAGGAAATGGGCACAAACAATGAACAATAAATATGAATATTGGCAAGTTGAACTAACTGCAAATGTTTTTATTTTAACATTAAAATCGATGCAGAATTACAGATAAGAGAATAATTCAAAGATAGTGAAATGAATTTATAATTTGTTCAATGGACTGGTTCTTTTCTTTTCTTTTTTTTGGTTTCTAGAAATCTCCGCCAGAATACTTTTATATCTCGTCATCGATGATTGTTATGTCGGAAAAACGCTGATCACTTATACTCGGAACGAAGGGACCTCGGTAATTCCCACGACGCGAAAGTAAGAACACAAAGATTGGTATCAGTGATTATTTATTAGCCCCAAAACACTATGACGACGATGACCCTAGTCGAAAATACACTGATTTTTATATTGATTGTACACCCATTTTGATTAATAATTAGAATTAAATCACATACTCAGTTATAATAAATCACATACAGAGCATAGTTCATATCAATGGAATACAAGAATATCGTATATTATAGAGAATAAAAAGATCATACGAGGAAACAAAAACGAATACTCTACTGAATGATCCTCACGTTGAATCAAAATGGATGTTGAATGTTGGACAAAACTCATCATGAGTAAATCAATCTAAGATTGGCTTTTCTTTCCATCATATCAAATACATAGGGTACAATGACATAATAGAAACTTAAAGTTACCTATTTTATACTTCGTTCAATTTCTGCATATTGTGCCTTTTACTTCATGAATGTTCTGGAGATTATGACATTTATGACATAACGTGTCATAAATGTAAACAAAACACAATTGATATAACCGGTTAATTAACGTTTGTCAGAACTTTAAATGAATTACATAAAACACCTAACAAATGACAATTGCTAAAATAACTCCACTTGGAGTCCCTCCAGGGGCTACTGCCGGTCCCAAGCTCGGATAATGGAGGAGGGTTGGATATGGCGTTCGAGACTCCGTCCCGTAGAAAACTGACTCGATAAAAAACGCTAACTAGAAAAAATGATTCAAACCATTTAAACTCTGTCCTGTGAGTCAGAAGGTCTTCATTTAGAAGAGTTATGATGCCTCATGATGAAAGCCGTCTTCCTTCGGAAGTCACGAGGCCGATACTCTCTTCTGACAAACAGAACAACCATTTATTTAGGCCCTTCTTATGAATAATATTATCTTATTATCGTATATTAGTACTCGTAGCATCTTTATCAGGAAATATTGATAGTTACTATGTAAATAAGAATTTAGTATTTGTATCAAATGATAATAGTTCAGTCCTTTATATTTACATAATATTTTATAAAGTAGATGATAATTTATTAAACATGTTTAGAAAATTTCAATAGTTGAAATTATGAGTCAATTGAAGTTAGACCAGCATTGAAAACTTGGAATCACTGAACGAAGGTTTCATCCTAATAGGAGACTCCTCAACAACAAGAAATCCCTTTTAATATTTAGAAAAGATTGAAATTACGAAGTAGACAATGAATATCCTCAATAGTAAACACAAAAAATTTACAATAATGATCAATAAAATTATTGACATGATTAATTTCTATGAGTAACAATTTTTACGATTCACTTTAAAACAAACATCATGAAACCAATAGCATGATCATGAGATCAGAAGTACAAGAATTTGTGTAACATCCTATGTAATGTCTATCTATACTGATGAATCGGCTGTTAATCTCTCTATGTAAGAATTAAAGCCTTTTTTTTTAAAGATTCTTGTGCCATTGAAATCAATTGTATGACTCGATTTTATTGAGTGTAATGCTATTGCTGATTCGTTCTCGAGTTTTCTTACATCAACTGAAGATTGAGGAATGTGCTTTAAGCATAGTTGTTATTTCTTCACCTTCACATTCAGTTGCATTGATGTTTCATCTATACATTTTTTGTTACAACATCATATGTCTCATATTACACTAAAACAAATACCTACTTTAAACATTATTAACATTCATTGGATGATCTATTGAGTCATACAGTGAACCGGAGAATCAAATTGCCACGGAAAACGTTAGATTTACTTCAAATTCATTCGTTGAGATTTTCACAAATACAACATTCTTCCTCTTTAATGTTTCACATTAACTCAACGCTCAAATACTGTGAAACTATTCGATCAAATTTAGACAAAAATTCTTATTCATTGAACAATCGTATCAAATTTCAGAGTCATTGGCAAATGGTGTGATTATGAGTCAAATGTTTCTTCATATATATTAATAAGATTATCTAACTAAGACTATTTAATTATATGCTATTTGTTCAGGCTATAATCTCTACAAAACCCATCTAATATTAATCAACATATGCTCACTAGTGACTGGCTTCATGAGGTATATCCTGGAGTTCTAGTGAGAAGTAGTGACCAGTGGAGTTCAACCAGATCTGTTGTGAGATAGTAATTCACTGAAGACAATGGTGGATGGTGTCGCTCAAATTCATGGATTAGTTGAAGTTAAACATTAACACCATTGGATGACGGCTCAGTGGTCTAGTGGTTAAGTGTTCGTGCTCGAAACCAGTAGGTCCTGGGTTTGAATTTCATGAGCGGCGGGAGGGATCGTGGATGCGCACTGCTTAGAAGTCTCACAATAGGACGAAACGGCCGTTCAGTGCTTCCAGGTTTTCCATGTTGGTCTAGCTTCAACTGACTCATGATCTTAACCATTGAAATTACTATAATCTCCACAAAACCCATCTGATATCTTGATTTAATTTGCAAATCTATTAGGACATCAATCAACAAATCTCAAATGAACAATTAGTTTTGATATTGAAAACATTCACTTCAGATATAACTAATGATTATCAGACTTAAAGTTAATATCATTGATTCACTAGCATAACACAATATAAACAGTTTAGAAAGATAGTTTAGAATAACTATGATCAATAGTTCCAGATTAAAGTAACAGATTATCACAATTTTTACAAACTTGTACAGTTTCAATACATAATCTTATAATAATGAATAATAAGTTCAATAATTCACGACTTATATTGGAAGATTAAACAGTTAAGTTGACCATTAAAATATTGATCATAATTCGATCATAAATCATAAATCGCTTATGAACTCAGTTTATAATACTTCTTAGTAAGACTAATACTAATTATTTTCATTCGTTGAATAAGTTATGAACGTTTGTAAGATATAACGATAACTTCAATGGTTCAGATCATGAGTTAATTGAAGCTAGACCAACATGGAAAACCTGGAAGCACTAGACGGTCGTTTCGACTTATTGTCGGAACCCTCAGCAATGAGCATCCACGATACCCCGCGTCGCGAGATTCGAAACCAGAACATATCAGTCTCACGCGCGAGCGCTCAACTTCTACATTACTGAGTTGGCCGACACCCAATAGTGTTGATGTCTAACTTCATCGAATACACGAAATTGAGCGACAAATCCACTATTTTCACCAGTGAGTTACTTTCTCACAACAGACTCGGTTGAACTCCACTAGACACTACTTCCCACTAGAACTCCAGGAAATGCCTCTTGGAACCAATTACTAGTGAGCATATGTTGATTACAATAGAACAAAACGGCCATCCAATGGCTCACAAGTTTTTCAAGGTGATCTAGCTTCAATTCACTCATGATCTCAACTATTGAGATTACCATATTATCGACAAAAACCCTTTTAATAGCGATAATTTCCAATGTATTTAATCATTGATATCAAGCGTACAAATGTAATTACATCTTCATTTTAATAATAGAAATACTATAATTATTTTAACAAACATATGAATACTTATTATATAAGTAGATTTGAAGTTTCAATAACACTCACACTTCTATTTGATATAAACGATCAGAGCTTATCAAACAACTGATAATATACACAATGGGAATTCATTTGAACATAAAGTAAAATAAAGTAGTCATAAAAGATAAAATTCACTTGGTGCTGTTTTACTTGTATCTCCCGATTGTTTTTTTAGAATTTCAATTGATCATTCTCATGTTGGCATATATGCATTCTGTGCATATTGCCTTGATATAACCTTAAGTTACAAGCTTTTTAAGCAAAGATGGATAGTGACTAGTAGAGCGAAACGGGAGTCCTAGATTCCACTGCTAGTCACTATCCATCTTTGTTCAAAAGATAGAAATTTCAATAGTTGAAATCATGAGTCAATTGAAGCTAAACCTCCATGGAAAATCTGGAAGCACGAGACGTCCGTTTCGTTCTAGTATGGGACTCCTCAGCAGTGCGCACCCACAAGTATTGGTTGAAGTTAAACATTGACACCGTTGGATGGCAGCCAGTTCAGTGGTCTAATGTTTAAGCGTTCGCACGCGAGGTTGATAGATCGTGGGTTCGAATCTCACAGGGGGGGAGCAGGATCGTGAATCCCCACTGCTAAAGAGTCCTATCATAGAACGAAACGGCCATCCAGTGAAACATCCAGGTTTTTCATGATGGTCTAGCTTCTATTGACTCATGATTTCAACGATTGAAATTTCTAAAATCTTCACAAAACCTCTTTCTGATAATCATGTTATACATGAACTATATTATCAATAACACACATAGAAACAGATAGAATATATATATATATATACAATTATAAGATATAATACTTTCCTATAATGATTTCATTGCTTATTTATTTATATATCAAACATCAACATCAACATCATCATTAATGTATCCCAATTAATGAATAATGAAACAATAATTAATTCATTAATTAAATCAATAAACAAATAAACAATCATGAAATAATCAATAAAAAATAAAAATAAAAACAAAAGAGAAAAACCAAAAAAAAACAGGGGTGTAGCTCACTTTCATTGCTAATGATATGGTATTAATTAATATAAATATAAAAATGCAATATTCAAATGGTTGTGATGTAATAAACCACCATATTCTATATTGAAAATTTTCTTTTGGGATATAACGTTTCACTGGTCTAGCTTTCAATGCAAATTCAATACATTTACGCTAAATATATATATATATATATATATATATATATAGATAGATAGATGGATATATGTAGGGAGAGAGAGAGAGGGGGGGAGAAAAAGGGAGAAAAGGGAATAAGAATTTTAATAGAGAGAATATATATATTTTATATATTTTATTTATACAAATTGAATAAAACAAACCATAGAAACAAGTATACCACATAATACAATTGAAAAAAAAATACCACAAAAAAAAGTATTAAATGAATCAAATCCTTTAATTATATTTAGATTAATCTTTCTTCATTCGGTATTTTCACTATGGTATGTGGTTCAGGTTGTTGTTTTATAATATTCGATTCATTTTCCATATAATTTGGTTGATATATCCCATGTGATGCACGACGTTTTTTTAACCAACGATATAAATAATAACCACCTATAATTAATCCAATAATAATTAAGATTGGTATAATTATTATAACAGCTAATAAACCTGGACTAAGTTGATTAGGTTTTGTTTCTTCAATCATTGGTGTACTACTATTTGAAACATTCAATGATGATGATGATAGATCACGTCTTACACGTCTTAATACAACATCACGAACAGAATTAATCTCTTGAATATTTTCAATGAAATGATCATGACAATGAATTAATGAAATACATAATTTTGATAAATCATTTAAATGATTATTATTTAATAAACAAGATGGATATATAGAAGAGGATAATTCACTAAATAGTTGATAATCAATATCCCCATTATTCCCATTATTCCCATTATTCCCATTATTGATTATTGTCAACATAAATATATATATATAATCTTTCCATTGATATAATGGATATTGAATAGAATAATGATCAAAAGATTGATTTAAATATTTTAATGTTACAAATAATGATGAATAAGATTGTGAATGATCTAATTGAAAAATAGCCCATATATTATTATTATTATTATTATTAAGATCTAAAATATGATTGGATTTTATATAGATTTTTATTAAATCGATTTGAGATTGATTTATTGATTTTATATTAGGTAGATGTAATAATAAACAAACATTATTGGATGGATGACCCTTCAAGTATGATGAGGATGATGATGATGGGGATAGTGATGAGGGGGATAACAATGATGATATTAAAGAAGATTTGGAATATTTTATGAAATAATCATTAAAAGGAATTTTAATTGATTTTAATGAAATTTTTGGAATTAATAATGGATTATTAAGATGATTATTATATCCTGATAATAATAATATGAGGAATTGTAATAAGATCATTATTTGAATCCATTCCATTATTATGAATAATGATCGTTTATTGATTTGAATGAATTATACTTTTCAATAGGATCTAATTCTATTGAATCTAATTATAATGAATGGATGTTGAGTATAGAACTGAATTAACTTACATGGATAATTGTAAATCTAATTGATATTAATATGAATGGTAATAATAAACATTTCATAGTCAATTCAAGATGATATACTTCATTTCAAATAACTAATCATGCCTTATTATTTGTTATGATTTGAAATGATCGAACAATGTGGTTCTTGTATAATCTGATTGGTTTTTTTTGTTTATGACAATTTGGTATGTTTCGTTTTTATTATTATTCTTCTTCTTCTATGATTAGATGATAAGAAACCTATCACCTTTATTTATAGGTAGATTGACATAATGCAACATGCATCCATTTGTATAGTCATTAGTTATTCTATAAGCTTATTAGTCTTATTAACCAAACTATATATATATATATATATGCTTAAGCACACATACCCAATTTATAAACAAAGAAGTATAAGAAATCATTAGAAAAGTAAGACATACTCTTATAAGACATAAAATGTTAGTTGATATTTGTGTCTATGTTTAGGTGAATTACAATGGTGAGTGAAAAAAGCAAAAACAAAAGAAGATGAAGATAACCAAAAACACAAAATATCAATAGGCACTATGTACTGATTACATAACTAGTTGGGTGAGACCTTGAATAAATTATTTCTTTTGTGTGTGTGTCACTATGACAAAACATAACCAGTTAGCCTCGATATTACATTCAGTCACAAGCTTTATAAGCCAAGATGGATAGTGGCTACCAGTGAAATCCAGGATGTGAGTCACTTCGTCCTATTTGGGACTTGTCAGCTGGATGTATCTGTATCTCAGAGTTGACTCAATAGATAAGTGGAAAACGCGAAGGAATTTGGAGCGAACGGTTATGTGTTAGAGTCCCAGAGTGACGAGCATCTTCGATTCCACTGCTAGCCACTATCCATCTTTGGATATTTATCTTTGTCTTGGCTGTATGAATCTTCCCATTAATGTTTTGGTCAATCTTTATTGACATGTGTGCATGTTAAACGGATTGCCTCGATATTGCCTTTAGTCAAAAGCGTTATGAGCGGAGATGGTTAGTGGCTGGCAGTGGAATACAAGTTTCACGGTTCACTATCTGCATGTACCTGCATCCGGGTAGATGTTTACCTCGAAAATCAAACTCAGTACAGTTCACTTGAAACTCCATCGTGTTATTCACAACCAGCCACCAGCCACCTCTGCTTAAAACACATACACTAATCAGTAATATTGTTTCATTGACTATCACATTAAGTAATATTTTTTGTATTCTAGATAACTTTAACCATTCAAGAAAGTAAACGGATCACTTAGTGTCGTATTTTTGTGACATAAAAGTAGTTTTGTCATTCTGTGATCAAACACAGCACATTTTTAATAACAAATCAAAGTATAGCAACTATCCTACAACCAATTTCGATTATGGTTAATTTTGGTTAAGCACTTTTATTAACTTACTTAACAGACAATTTTATTTGAATAGTGACAATTCGCATATTTCTTTGTGCCATTATGATCAACTAGAGCACATGACAGACTCTAGATAAAATGTTAATTGCTTAAACATCACTCAACCATTCATCCCTTCATGTATGTATGTACTAAAATCCTATCATTAACCTTTGCTTTGCCTTTCTGCGCGCTTATGCAATTCGATTGTAAATTTACCTATTTATTTGCTCATATACATTTGTTCGCCTCTCCGCTTCAAATTCACTCGATATGCTTATAGCTTTGTGATCTGAGCTATCCACTAATACATTATAGTAGCTGTTTCTTATTTCCTTCTGATTTTAAACACCGTTGAGAATTTATATTATAACGATTGTCGAGATGATCGATTAACGATGTAAAGCCACTAGAAAATTGGTGATCTCAATGTATGAACACGAAACAATTTTCGACGATATAATCTAATTCCAAAAAATCATGCACTTTGTCTCCATTCGGATTATTATCTGAATTATAATTATAGTTGTGAATTTATTATATCAGAAGGGGTTTGTGGAGATTTTTAGAAATTTTCACAGATTGAAATCATGAGGCCCGCGTGGTGCGGGATCGTGGATGCGCACTGCTGAGGAGTCCCATACTAGGACGAAACGGCCGTCCAGTGCTTCCAGGTTTTCAATGGTGGTCTAGCTTCAACTGACTCATGATTTCAATCTGAAAATTTCTAAAAATCTCAACAAACCCCTTCTTATAATAATCATCTGCTCACTAGTGACTGACTTCAAGAGATACTCCTGGAGTTCTAGTGGGAGTCCGTCACCAGTGGAGTACAACCAGGTCTGTTGTGAGATATCAGCTCACTGAAGACAATGGTATATGGTGGCGCAACTTCGTGGATTGGTTGAAGTTAGACATTAACACTGTTGAATACGGCTCAGTGGTCTAGTGGTTGGGTGCTGCGCACGAAGCCAGTAGGCCCTGGGTTCGAGCCCCGCGTGGTGCGGGATCGTGGGTGCGCACTGCTGAGGAGTCCCATACTAGGACTTATTATATCACTATTTTTATTACACATACATTATCTCACAAACATTATTGAACTTTACAGTAATACTCATAATAAATAACGATATTTCACAAATAATTGATATATTGATGCAACTTAGTAAGTACGTTCTATGTTATGAATTGTACCATCTATTATTATCATTGTTTTTGTCTTTAAATAACGACACAATAGACCTTCCATAAATGCCGTCCATGAGATCCAGGCATAACACCACAGTAGATGAAAGGATCAATGTGTGATCAGTCAGTCAGTCAGTAACAACATAGAACTTCGTACGTACGTACATCAGTTCGAGTTGCCACACCACATGTGATAAAAAGAGATTAATGTTTTATGTCACAAACTGACGAACCGAA